>PVIU01002638.1:0-166138 GCA_004026605.1 Ondatra zibethicus
AGAACAAGGGTCCTGCCCTTGCTGCCAGGCAAGGCAGTGACCCCGTGGCACCTGTATGCAGCCTTGCATGGGCTCTGCCAGGGTGATGCCTGGTAGAGTGGTGACTAACTAGTGCTTTCTTGCTGTTTGTTTCTTTTTCTTTTTTTTTTTTTTTTTTTTTTTTTTTTTTTTTTTTTTTTTTTTTTTTTTTTTTTTTTTTTTTTTTTTTTTTTTTTTTTTTTTTTTTTTTTTTTTTTGGTTTTTCGAGACAGGGTTTCTCTGTAGCTTTGGAGCCTGTCCTGGAACTAGCTCTTATAGACCAGGCTGGCCTCGAACTCACAGAGATCCGTCTGCCTCTGGCTCCCGAGTGCTGGGATTAAAGACGTGCGTCACCACCGCCCGGCTCATTTCTTGTTTTTAAGGAAAATGTGCTGCCCGCCCCATGGACAATCCCTCTACAGCAGGTCAGCAGTGATCTGAGCCTCTTACCTCACAGCAGCCTGACCTCAGTGGGTGTGGTGGCAGGGATCTCTGTTCACTCTGAGCTCATTATCCAGCCTTGGCTTTGTTTTTTTTTTTTTTTTAAATATTTATTTATTTATTTATTATGTATACAATATTTGTCTGTGTGTATGTCTCCAGGCCAGAAGAGGGCACCAGACCTCATTACAGATGGTTGTGAGCCACCATGTGGTTGCCGGGAATTGAACTCAGGACCTTTGGAAGAGCAGGCAATGCTCTCAACCACTGAGCCATCTCTCCAGCCCCCTTGGCTTTGTTTTAATGAGCATTAAACAAAGGCCAGCGTAAGAGCTCCCTCTGCCCTTTTGGTTGATGTACATGGAGAGCCCTAAGTATTCCTGCAGCATAGGGGAATACCCCTAGAGGCAACATACTCGAGAGACAGGCCATCCTGGGGTCGGTGGCATCAGCTGGGTCAAGATACACCTCGTGAGGGTGAAGCCTTGCTGGCGTGATAGCAAGATGGCGGCACAGCCTGTTGATGTATTGTACAAGAGCCACATCCATCTCCAGAGTCCACTTCCTGGAGGCCTTCTGTGCATGTCGGACATCGATGCAGGCACACCTACAGCAGGACAGTTTCCTGGTAAGACACTGTTAGAGCAACACCTAACCCGTCTTTCAGGGATTTGGGGGGAGGATCAGATTGCTCCTCCTGAGGGAAAGCTTTTCAGAGTACAAATGATAGTGCTTCCCTTTTAGGTTGAGGGATTGGGGTCCTCAGGAGATACGGGGACCATGTAGTGACCTGGGGTAAAGCACACCCACTTCTGAGCCTGGGTTTACTTTTCCATAACATGAGCTCAGAATGGCATTGGTGTACTTGTCACAAGAATTCAAGGAGAGGTTGCCTGTGAAGCACATGGCATGGTGCCCAAGTGCCCACCATGTCCATGTTTACAGGGTAGCTGCTGCTGATACCAACATGGTTCCCTCAGCTAGGTGACCCCATTCTAGCATTTATCTACACAGTGGTCAGGACAGACAGACCAAGGTGTACTTGAAGGGCTTTACTGCAAGGCTATATTGTTGCAGTAACACTAGGTGCAACCTGCATGTCCATCCCTGGAAATTGCTGCCTAAACTGTGCTATACCTAGCAATGGCACTCTTGGCAACCATGGGAATGACTGCATGGAACCCCATAACACCAACTGTGTGAAAAACTGAAAAACTAAACCTAATTAATGTCTTCAATAGTAAGCAGATTCTCAAATCAGGGTAGAGTATAAACATAGTCCCCCAGGGCTACAAATGATGGGGCTGGGTTTCCCACGATTTGGCAAAATTACAGGGGTCAGCAAGTTCAGAGTGCAATGGGTAAGCTGCACCCTGGGAAAAGCACTCTGTGATCATGGGATCGCCTCTGCCAATTAAGTCTCTGAAGTCTAATTTCTCAGAATGTCTATATTGGACAGCCCCTCCTTTGTGGCTCAGCATGTCCACCTATGGACAAGGCTGAGGGACTGTGTGTGATTTAGAGTGGTGGCCTCCTCAGTTCTGCAGGTTCCTTGTTTGCTCCATATTCACCTGTAGACAGGAATGAGCCCTGCTCATTCAGTCCATTGGACCTGAAGGCTTGGCCCATGCCTTGCTGCCTTCATGGGAAGGGGAACAATGGAGACCCAAAGAAATCTGAGGAAGACTTTAGAATAAGCAATGTTCGGGCTGGAGAGATGGCTCAGAGGTTAAGAGCACTGGCTGCTCTTCCAGAGGTCCTGAGTTCAATTCCCAGCAACCACATGGTGGCTCACAACCATCTGTAATGAGATCTAGTACCCTCTTCTGGATGGCAAACATTCATGCAGGCAAGACATTGTATACATAATAAATAAATAAATCTTTAAAAAAAAAAAAAAAAAAGAATAAGCAATGTTCTTATCATGGAACTAAATTGTGTGCCCCAAATGCAGTGTGATAGCACGTGGAGAGATAACTATGATAATTATAGAATTAAAGCTAAATAAAATCATGTAAGTGGGTGCTGTGGGACAATGGTCTTTTATCCTGCCACTTGTATTATTTTTAATAAAACACTGATTGGCCAATAGCCAGGCAGGAAGTAGAGGCAGGGCAATGAGAACAGGAGAATTCTGGGAAGAGGAAAGCTCAGTCTGCAGTCGTCACCCAGACAGAGAGGAAGCAAGATGAGAATGCCTTGCCGATGAAAGTTACCAAGACATGTGGCTAACACAGACAAGAAAAATAGGCTAATATAAGATGCAAGATAGAGTTAATAAAAAGCCTGAGCTAATAGGTTAATCAGTTTATGAATAACACAGACTTCTGTGTGTTTCTTTGGGACTGAACGACTGTGGGATTGGGCGGGACAGAAACCTCAGCCAACAAGTGGGCTCCAACACAACAGGCTTGAGGTCACTTTAAGAAAATGAGATTAAAGCTAGGCATAGTGGCCAATGCCTTTAATCCCAGCATTTAGGAGGCAGAGGCAGATGGATCTCTATGCCTTCAAGGTTACTATGGTCTATATAGGGAGCTCTAGGACAGCCAAGGCTACATAGTGAGACATTGTCTTGAAAAGAAAGAAAGAAAGAAAAAATAAAGAAACAAAGAGGGAGGGAAGGAAAAGAAAAGAAAAGCAAGCAAGCAGAGATTAGGTCATGCAAGGACCGACTATTTCAGCCATGTGTGTAATGGCAGCAAGAGTCAAGATTTGAAGGAAAAGAACAGTTTGTCTTCAAATATGTATGAAAAAGTCACTTGAAAATCATGTAAACTCAGGGAACAGCTTCAAAGGCTAGAGCATCACAGAGCAGACCCTCAGCTGGATGACAGCTGAGAGATCCGCCTGCCAAAACCAGTTCTATCCCAGACTCAACCTAGAGGAAAGCCCATTTCTCACCTCTCAAAATGAAGGTCATAACCACAGGATAAGATTGCCCTCCAGACACTGCGGATATCTTGCTTGGCTCGGTCAATGACGAATTTGTGAAAGCCTTCTAGGGTCAGGTACTTTTCCTCAGGAACTGATGGTACAGCATGTGCATGCCGTCAGAGGCGGGAACAAGAGTGTGCACAATCATCAGGGGTGGGAAGCCTACACTGTGGCCCTTCACTGTCTGTCATTGCTCCTCTCCATGGCCTCCTCTGCCTAGCTCCCTTCCTCTATTGTCCCCAGCCCTGTCACAGTGTGATGCAGCATTCACATACTCCACTTCTCACCCAGGCTTTGCCATGGCTTACCCTCTCCCTTATTTCTCCAAGTCTCAGAAGCACAAGGCTAACAAAGCAGTTTGTACACAGTGAACAGCTTTCTCTGCCTGTGCTTAAGACATCAGGTGGCTGATGTCTTACAGCCCCTCCCTCATTAGTTCACTGGTTCAGTCAAGTGCCTTCTAGAAACCAAGCAAATTTCCACACCTTTACTTTTCAGTTAAAACTATCTATTCTTCACCTTATATTTATTCCTTAAGCTGACGGCCACAAAGCTGGCAGTCAGGAATACATCCCACTGTCTGCATAAAAACTGTCTCACCTCCACTACAACTTAGACGAGCTTGGAGCATAAAGAGCTGGGCTATCCCAGTGGGTGGAGCCATCCAGGCAGGCCTTGGCCAACAGGCCTGTCCTGGAGTGGGCTGCTGTCCCCAGGATGAAAGCAGGTTCTCCAGCCACTAATGTACCTTCTTGCTTTTTGGTGGGTGACTTTTCTGGATCTTTTTCATCTGGTTTGCTTTTCTCAGGTGACTTTGCCTTCACGGTTGGCTTCTTCTCACTTAATGCAGTCCTGCTACAAACCAAAGCACTGCAATT
Organism: Ondatra zibethicus; assembly: GCA_004026605.1. NCBI lineage: Eukaryota > Metazoa > Chordata > Mammalia > Rodentia > Cricetidae > Ondatra > Ondatra zibethicus. The sequence goes on from PVIU01002638.1 coordinate 4,275, forward strand.
AGGGTGTGCATGTCTGCACCACCTCCCAATATGAAACACAGAACTTCACACACCCCAACTATGGCACAGGGATACTTAGGGCTGAGTGTAAGGCTTTGTTCTGAGCAGATTACAAAGACAAACCAATGCTTTAAGACATGAGAACTCCTGAAACTCTTTTCAGATATTTTCTATATTATTCAGAGTGGCATTGCTCAATAAAGTAGCCAGTAGCAAGATTAGCTACCTAAGGTTAAATTAGGCAAAACTGAGTAATCCACAAGCTCAGGTTCTCAGCTGTGCTCACATTTTCAATGCTGCCGAGACCACAGGGCAGCACTAGCGAGCAGTACACGGACATCACCGAGTGCTGTCAGCACTGGGGATTCTGCAGGACAGGGCCATTTCCACACAGCCGGTGAATGGAAAGGTCACGCACACAATTCTTCTAGATACACTTGCAGTGCGAGGGCTATCAGAGCAGTGAGGATTTGAGTCATAAACTAAAGCTAGGCATGACAAGGAGTGCCAGCAATTCCTGAGCTGATATAGGAGGATCACTAGTTTGAGCCTAGCTGGGGTTGTAAAATAAGATACTGTTTTTTGTTTTTTGAGACAGGGTCTCACATAGTCTAAGTTGGAACATACTATGTAGCCAAGGCTGACCTTGAATCCTTGATCCTGTCTCCACTCCCAAGCATTCACCCTCTGCCCTCACTGGTCTTGAGAGGGAGGCAGAGGCAGATAGATCTCTGAGTTCGAGGCCAGCCTGGTCTACAGAATGAGTTCCAGGACAGTCAGAGATACACAGAAAAGTCCTGCCTCAAAAAAAAGAAAAAAAAAAGAAAAAAAAATTACACTAAACATATATATATATATATATATATTTAGACTCAAATATGGAATATTATATAACTACCAATAAGAAAGGAAGTAGCTCAAAGGGAGAAGGATGGTTCAAGAGTTAGATGTGCCCATTGTTCTTGCAGGAACCAGATTTGGTTCCTGGCACTAACAAGGTAACCCATAATCATCTGTAACTCCAATTCCCGGGCCCCCCTCAGGCACCTGCAAGCATGTGGTGTACATAAGTTCATCCAGGCACACACCTACACATTAGTAACAAATAAATTTTTGTAGAACATTTTTTAAAAGATGGGAAGGTTGCTAGGTGGTCATGGTGCACATCTTTAAACCCAGCACTTGGGAGGCAGAAGCTGGTGGATCTCTATGAGTTTGAGGCCAGCCTGGTCTACAGAGCAAGTTCCAGGATAGCAAAGGCTATGCAGAGAGACCCTGTCTCAAAAAACCAACACCAAACCAAACCAACCCAAACAAAAAGATGGGGAGGTTATTTTTATGCTGAGCCAATACTAGTATTAAAACAGAAATATAAGGGTGCTCACACTGTGCAGAGTACTCATATTTCCATATGAATATATTCACTAGCATGCCACAGACAGCTCTAGAAGGCTTCTAACATAATACAGCAGTCTCAGGGAAGGGACCTTGAAGTACGTTATCATTCATTTATTCATTTTATTTATTTATTTATTTCAAGACAGAGTTTCTCTGTAGCTTTGGAGCCTGTCCTGGAACTAGCTCTTGTAGATCAGGCTGGCCTTGAACTCACAGAGATCCACCTGCCTGTGTCACTACCGCCTGGCCATTTATTCATTTATTTATGTAGTGCTGGCAACTGAACCCAGAGCCTAAGGCATACTAAGCAACTGCTCTACCACTAAGCTATATCCCTAGCCCTGTTTATTTACTTACTCATTTATTTGCGATGACAGGGTTTCATTATATAGCCTTAGCTGTCCTGGGGCTTGCTATGTGTATCAGGCTAGCCTCAAACTCACAGAGGTATCACTGCTTCAGCCTACTGAGTACTGGGATTAAAGGTGTGTGCCACCATGCATGGCTATCCTCAGTCTTTTGGCTTTTTGTTTTCAGACAGGCAATTTAGGAACTCACTCTCTGGCCAAATAGGCCTTGAGTCTGTGATCTTTTTGCCACAGCCTCTTCTGAATTTTGTGTCAGTTAAGAAAATGATACATATAGCTGGGCGGTGGTGGTACATGCCTTTAATCCCAGCAGGAAGACAGAATCAAGTGGATCTTTGTGAGTTTGAGGTCAGCCTGGTCTACAGAGCAAATTCCAGGATAGCTAGGGCTGTTACACAGAGAAACCTTGTCTCGAAAAACCAAAAACAAAAAAAGAAAAAGAAAATGGTACATGCATATAAATAAAAGACCCTGGGTTCTGCACATGCTGAATGAACACTCTGCTGCTGAGGTGTGTACCCGGCCCCAGTCAGTCTTTCCCTACAAGTTTTCAGGAGCTTTCTAAAACGACTGCTTTATGTGAATGGATAAAGTCTGGCTTATTTCAAAGTATACACGTGTGATGTTTTCTCAAGGCACACTGTCTGCCTGACAGTTCACATGCCCAGGATTTACTACACTTGTAGGTGAGGTAAAATGTTAACTTGTAGTAGATAAGGCTGAGGACTGAGTGGCCTCAGCAGCAGAGCAGAAGACAGATGGCATGCCTGGCTGCCCCAGGACTGCCGCACCATAGCCACCCTCTTCCCGAGCTCCTTGGGTGTGCACCTGAGATTGCTGAGCACAGCTTTGTCCTTGGCAGGTGGCTTGGTGACAGGCCGCTTGGTGCTCACCACCTTCACAGGGTGCTGCTCCTTCCCAGCTTTGCTGTACTTGCTCTTATCCAGCTTGGGTTTGGGGACACCATATTTCCTCAGGATCTGCAGAGCACACAAGTAGAGAGGGGGATTCTCAGGCCAGCCCAGAAGAGGAACCCAGGCTCAGCACAGAGATTATGTGGAAAGAGTGGCTACCTGTGTAAGCTGGTCCTCCAGCACCTTCTTTGGAGGCCGGACGTTGGTGAAGAAGAGGTGTAGGAGGTTGCCTGGACTCTGGGAGTTGATCTGCTCTTTGCTAAGATAGATGTCAGAGACCCTAATTGGTTTCGCTGGTGTTAGGCTCAGTGTCTGCTCTGAGTGGGCGCAGCTTTTAAATATTTCTGTCAGTACCTCTCTGGCCCCAGGCACCAATTTCTCACCTGTTACAAAATAAAAGGTCAAATAATTTTCATAAACATGCTATGCCGGGATATACCCTAGAAAAGCATCTTTTCTAGTGACTGTGGGTTTTGTTTTCAGGTCTCATGCAGGAGAGGCTGGTTTTTAATTTCTGATTATTTATTTATTTTTTGGTTTTTCGAGACTCTGTTCTGGAACTAGCTCTTGTAGCCCAGGCTTGGTCTCGAACTCACAGAGATCTGCCTGCCTCTGCCTCCGGAGTGCTGGGATTCAAGGCCTGCGCCATCACCGCCCGGCAATTTCTGATTCTTTTGCCTGGCTATCAACCACACATTTAAAAATTATTAGGTATGTGTGTGTGTGCATCACATCATATGTATTGAGAACAACTCTGTAGAGTAAGTCTCCTCTCTTCAACATTATATGGGCTTCAGGTTGGACTTAGGTAGCAAAGTTTTTACAGCAAATTCCTTCACTCACTGAGTCATCTCTGCCCACAATCACACATTTTTTGTAGGTAGATAATAGACTAAATTAGGTGGAAGTAGTTACTTGGGTCCTCATTCTCAGGCATTCATTTTAATTACATACCCAGACTTCCTTGCAGTGAGGCGTAACCCTCTGAGCATGTTCTGGGTCAGGCTGCTGTCCTCTCTATAGTTGCTAGGAAGTGATAAGCTTCCTTGCTCGCTCTGGACTCTTTTTTTTTTTTTTTAAGAATGTTTGAAATTTTTTTTAAAAATATTTATTTATTATGTATACAATATTCTGTCTGTGTGTATGTCTGCAGGCCAGAAGAGGGCACCAGACTTCATTACAGATGGTTGTGAGCCACCATGTGGTTGCTGGGGATTGAACTCAGAACCTCTGGAAGAGCAGCCAGTGCTCTTAAACTCTGAGCCATCTCTCCAGCCCTCGCTCTGGACTCTTAAATCAGTTGTGCTCTCAGGCCTACTTGTCCCACTGCTTAGGTAATCTTTATTATTATTTTTCTTATTTTTTAAAGGTGTGTACCACCATTTGGCCTGATTCTATTTTTAGATTTATTTTTATTTATGTGCATGACTGTTTTGCCCACATTTAAGTATGTGCACCACATGAATGCCTGGTGTCAGAGGAGGTAAGAAAAGAGCACGAGATTCCCTGGAACTGGAGTTATAGATGGTTGTGAATTTCCAGGTAAGCACTGGGAACCAAACCCAGATCCTTTGCAAGAGTAACAATTGCTCTTAATCACCGAGCCATCTCTCTAGCTGCAGCTCATCTTAATTTAGACAGCACAAATGTACTAGACAATCCAAATTAGTAAAACAACACATAGGCAGTTAGGGCTTGCAGTATGACAGAGCAAGGAACTTAATCTTTGTGCTGTGAGAGAGCATGTGAAACTGACAGGTGTCCAGGGAGAGAAGCAGGGTCTCTGAGGCTGTGCATGGTGCCACACACCTGTAATCTCACCACTTGTGAGGGTGAAGCAGGAAGACCAGGGATTCAAAATCAGTGTTGGCTACATGTCTGAAGCCAGCCTGGACTACATGAGATCATTGTGTGTGTTGGGGTGGGGACATATGGCAAAATGAGGCCCCAGTCTACATTAACAAAGCCTTGAGCACTGTCAACAGAAGAGTTGGCTGCAATAAAATCAGAAGCTAAGAGTGCATCTGGATTCAAAGTGGGGGAGACTAGGAAGCAATATCAGCAAGAAGCCCGTGAGCATCCTGTAAATAAATTCTCCACTGTTCATCTTCTAAGGAGACAGCTGATGTGAGGGGTGAAATACAGCCTCATCCAGGACAGGCTCCAAAGCTATAGAGAAACCCTGTCTCGAAAACCAAAAAAAAAAAAAAAAAAAAAGAAAGAAAGAAATACAGCCTCAATACAGTGCAGGACCTTGGGGGCACCAGGCAGCTGGCAGCTGCTCAGGCACAAAATTTAAGGTACCTCCCTCCAAACCCTATGACTAACAAAATACTACCAGATCAACAGTGCTGCTTTAAATTTGCTGGGGCCTGGATGAAGAATCACTAGCATTTTATTCATTTATTTTTTATTTCTGAGTGTGTACTTGCACCAACACAAGTGTGTAAGCCAGAAGACAACTATTTGTGTATGTTATACTGTGTGGGTATTGGGGGATCAAATTGATCATCAGTTCTGATGACACCTTGGTAGCCGTCCTCTCTGCCTGTTCTGAGAAGGGTACTATAGGCTGGAATTGAACTCTTGAGATCAGGCTATCCATCTGCCCTAGCCTCCCAATTGCTGGGACTGCAAGAGCCAGACTATTTCTTCCTGGTCAGATGTTTTTCATTTTTAAAAGATTTTACTATTTTATGTGTATGAATGTTTTGCCTGTATGTATGTATGGCTGCCACATGTGTGCCTGGTGCCCACAGAGGTCAAAAGAGGGCATCAGGCCCTCTGGAACTGGAGTTACAGACTGCTGTGAGCCTCCATGTGGGTGCTGGGACCTGAACTCAGGTCATTTAGAAGAACAGCAATGACTGAGCCAATGCTCCAACCCCTGGCTAATTGGGTTTTTATTTTTTTATTTTTCGAGAACTGGTTTCTCCATGTAAGTCCTAGCTATCCTGGAACTAGCTCTGTAAACCAGGCTGGCCTTGAACTCACAGAGATCCACCTACCTCTGCCTCCTGGAGTGCTAAGATTAAAGGCCGTAGGCCCTGGCTAGTTGTAAAAGTGAGACATGAACCCTGTAAACACAAGTAGTCCTATCTGTGGCTACATAGGACAGTGCACCACAATACACTGTGACAAGGAAGGCCACAGTGCAGCTTAGAGCAGGAGGGCCCTTCTCAGGGTCTCTAGTTGGAACATGGGTTGTGGCTCCCCACCAACCATCAACACAAAGCCCATTGCATCAGGCTGAATTCTAGTGCTTATTACAGAGATACATAGACTTGGCCACATTCAGCCAGGAGACAATTCAAAAATTTCTGTACACTTAAAACTGTTCACCAAAGGAGTAAATAAAATTGAAACTAAATAAGAACATAGCTCAAACCTATAATCTTAGTACTTGAAGGGTAGAGGCACATTGGGAATTCAAGGCCAACCTGGGTTATATGAGACTCTATTTCAAAACACAAAATCTGGGTCTATGAGACAGCTCAGTGGGTGAAGGGTGCTTGCCTCTAAGGTTGATGACCCGAGTTTGATCCCTGGGTCCCACATGGTGGAAGGAGAAGAAGGACCACCAGTTTTCCTCTGACCTCTACATGGGTACCATGATGGTATGCACACTCACACACAAATAAATACACAGGATTAAAAAAATTAAAACTACAAACACTAAGCACACACACCCTGCAGCTCACCTTTAATGGACTTGTCATTGAAGTAGTCTTCTAGTCCTGGGCTCCCCTGAGTGTCAAACAGACTCTGGTTCACCACAGACACTGTCAGAATCTCCTCTGTGGACATCTCCATCAATTCATCCTCACCGTCGAGACTTGACAAGCCAATCAAATCATTATTGTTAAATAAACTTGCTCGGATTTTCTCAATTTTGGCTCGGGACCTTATCTGTATGAACAAAGAGAAAGGATGGGCTCTGAATGGATCTGTCCTGACAGAGCATGGGCACTGCTGGCCTGCCTTCTTGAGACACTCCCTCCCAATGCCAACATGGCCATCACTGAACAGCTCACCTGGGAAGTTCTGGAGCCTAAAGACTGGCCAGTCCCCAGGAAGGCAGCCCAGTTGGGAGGGCAACTGATAGAAGTTCTTGCCCTTGGCTTTATGTAGCCAAAGGAGAGGGCACTTACTCTTATGCGGTTCTGGGTCATATGCCCAGGGCTTTGTGCACACTAAGCAAATGCTGCACCCCACTGCTGGATTTTACCTTTGAGTCTAACTCTTGCAAAAGTGCAGGAAGTCACAGTGTACGTGAGTTTCACACTGCCAACACAGTGCCTCTCAAAACACTGCCATTGTCCTCCAGTGTACCTGCCAGAGACTCTTACATCACTGAACTGCCTATGCCTTATAACACCAGTCTGGATGTCCCTCTTAATAGTTGACCTCAAGAAAAGTAGTTGCTGAGAGGTGCCCAGGAGCTCCCCAGAACCCCATGCTACTCCTTGGAAGTAGCTTGGAGAAGCCATGTTGGCCAGGTCAAGGTTGAGTGACTTTCAAGGCTGAGAGCTATTACCTCCACCACTGCAAAGCCTTTGATAGGGCGCGCTGTGAGGGGCTGGGTATCCAGGGAAGTGACTGTGTACATGGAGCCCACGTCTGACACAGATGCTGTCTCTGCATTGTCCATAGGTTCCCCTAGGCTACCCAGGCTACCCAGGCTGCCAGTGCTGCACAAGGAAATGTCCAGGCTTTCCTGGCTGGACACCACATGGGGTTCCAACAGGACAGGAGGAACAGGCAGCTCCAGGCCTGAGGGAAGTTGGTCCACTGAGAGGTCACTAGCAGTCTGTGAAACACCCTGGGAGCTACAGACTGAGGCCTGGCTGGTAGAAGCTGAGGCGCTGATGCTCATGGCAGGGGCTAAACTGCTGGATGTGCTCCCCTCCAAGCTGTCCACACTGGGGAACCCCAGCAACTTCTCAGACTCAACCTTGCTGTCACCACCCTCGGCCTTGTCTTTTGGCTTCTTGGGGTCTTCCTCCTGCAGTGGGATGTAGATCTCATCTTTAAAGACACCGCCATGGGCATTGCAGGCCTTGCGGATAGCACCTCTGACAACAGCTTCATCCAGGTGTGTAGGAATGCCTGAGATCACTAGCAGGCGACTGTGGGCAGTGGGGCCCACCAGCGCCTGGCAGGCATCGGCAATGGCATCACTTGTCACACCCAGGCCTTGTGGATCCTTTCTGGTAAGGTGCCGGAGGATGATGAGCAAGGTGAGGGCACGGTGGAACCACAACATGTCCTCAGGTTTGCTCCCCCCGATGCTGAGCATGGTGGAATCTGCATCTGTGGCACGGGAGGACTGGCGCTTGCTGGAGGATGAGGCCTTCTCCCGCTTCATCTTGACTTTCTTCCTCTTGGACAGGAGACTAGGGCTCTGTGGGGTCTGTCCCGGGGAGGAGGAGGAAGATGAGGATGAGTCGCTGAGGTTTGGGGTGGTCGTTGAGGTCACCCCACTAGCTGTGACACTGATATTGGTAGGCAGGGTTACTTCAGCAACTGCCAGGCAGCCTTCCATGAGAGCATGGAAGTAGGTGGAAAACCTGCCCTGGTCACCCACAGCTACTACTCCAGAGCCGCCACAAGCACTGCCTGAGACCCAGCTCTGGGTCTCCTCGTCGTACAGTTTGTGCAGCTCTGACTGTAAGGCCATCAGCATGGCCAGGCAGGGGTTGAGTTGGAGGGTGATAGAGGAGGACAGGCCAGCTGGGTGTTTCCGTTGCTCCAGGGTGTGTACTGTACGCAAGAGCTCAGCCAAGAGGTGGAAGACCAACTCCTTCACACAGGCGGCCATATCTGTGGTCCATAGAAAGTTTCCTGAGACAAAGAGAAAACAAAGTAACCATGTCACTGCTCATCATTTCCCAGGAACAGCTCTGAGCATTGTGATGGAGCTTAGACATGGAGAGACCAGTATAGTCTGGGCCAGCTAGCCGTGGCCCTTAGCCTATGACTTTGACAGCATGCCACCTTCTTCTGGATTTTAGGCCAGACATCTATGCATAGGACTAGTCAGAAGCCATTAGAATGCTTTCCAATAGAGAGGATGCCTGCCACTGGGGATGAATAACTCAGTCTACTCAAAAACACACACTGAACGATGATTTAAAGCTGTCCCAACTGAGTCAACAAGAAAGCCTTACTCTGGTTTAGGGTATAGCTCGGGGCAGAGCGTTTGCCCAGTATACTCAAGGCCCTAGGTTTTACCCCAGTACTGCCAAGGGCAGGAAAGGGATGAAGAAAGGAATGAAGAGAGGGGTCAGAGGTAGGGGAGGGGAGGAAGGAAAAGATGGAAGAAGGGGAATAGGGAGAAGGAAGAGAAGGGAAGAGAAAGGAAGAAGGAAGGACTTTGAGATACTCTTTTTAAAAATTGGTTTTTATTTTTTAAAAGATTTATTGAATTTTAATTTATGTGTATATGTACCCCTGTATAACTTTATAAGGTGCTCACATGTACCCACTCAGAAAGTGTAGGTCTGGAACTGGAGTTACATATGGTTGTGAGCCATTTGATATGGATGCTGGGAACTGAACCCAGGTCTTCTGAAAGAGCAGTGATTGCTCTTAACCACTCTCCAGCTCAGTTTTTTATTTTTATGTATTTGAATGTGTTGTGTCTGTGTGTCTACCTGCCAGGTGTGTACAGGTATCTACAAAGACCAGAAGATGATTTCAGATCCCTTGGAGCTGGAGTTACAGGCATTTGTAAACTACTACACATGGATGCTGAGAACTGAATCCAGGTCCTCTGGAAGAGCAGCAACTGCTCTTAACCACTCAGCTGTCCTCCCACCTTCATGCATCTGTTTTTAACATAGTAGCCTTTGATAGACTACAACATGTAGCTTCACAACAACCTTTATTTTCCTTGTGTTTCTCTTATACTTACATTTTACAGTTATGACAAGGTATACTAACTTTCCATGTACAGCAAAAAACTCCTTGAAAATTAAGTTTAAGCTGGGCAGTGGTGGCACACACCTTTAATCTCAGCAGTCGGGAGGCAGAGACCTGTGAATTCAAGGCTAGCCTGGTCTACAGAGCGAGCTCTAGAACAGGCTCCAAAGCTACAGAGAAACCCTGTCTTAAAAAAAAAAAAAGAAAAGAAAATTAAGTTTAGAAGAAGAAAGTGGCTGGGGAGGCAGCTCAGCTAGTAAATGAATGCTGTATAAGCATGAAGCCCTGAGTATGATTCTCACATCTACATATAAGCTGGGTACAGTATAACTCCACTTCTGGGATAGCAGACAGGTGACTCCCAGGAGCTTGTTGGCCAGCCAGCCTAGCCAAACCAATGAGTCTCAGATTCAGTAAGAGATTCTGTGTCAAAAAATAGAGTGAAGAAGAACTGAGGAAGACACCTAACAGTGACCTCGGGTCTCCATACACACATGTACTTGCACACACACACACACACACACACGGAAAGGAACCAAGTGTGGGTGCACACACCTATAATTCCAGCATTCAGAAGGTAAAGGCAGAAAGAGCAGAAATTCAAAGTCATCCTCAGCTATACAGTAAGTTCAAGAGCAGGCTGGCTAAACCGAGACTCAATCTTAAAAAAAAAAATCAAATAACAAACAAGAAACCATCAAGCAATAACAAGAAAACAAAACAAAACCCAATGGACCAAACAAACAAACCAGGAAGGAGCTGAATTGAATAAAAGTATTACATTCTCCAAGCATACATGTCTGAAATAAGACATACATGGTACTCCACACATGTAATCTCAGCGCAAGAAGTGGAGGCAGGAGAATCAGAAATTTGAAATCATCCTTGCCTATATAGTGAGTTCCTGGCTAGCCTGGCTTACATAGGATCTTGGATTAAAGAAAATCCTACTTGATGGGTGTGATAGTTTGAATGTAATTGGCTCCCATAAGCTCATAGAGAGTGGCACTATTAGGATGTGTGGCATTGTTAGAAGAAGTGTGTCTCAGTTCACTTCCTGCTGCCTGAGGATCAAGATATAGAACTTTCAGCTCCTTCTCCAGCACCATGTCTGCCTGCACACCACCATGTCCCACCATGGTGGTAATGGACTAAATCTCTAAAACAATAAGCCATCTCATTACATGTTTTCCTTTGTAAGAGTTGCAGTGGTCATGGTGTCTCTTTGCAGCAATAGAAACCCTGGCTAAGACAATGAGAAAAACGATTTGTGGGAAAGGGAAGGAATAAGAGATAATATGGGGAACTGAGTGCATGGTTTAAGAAATGTATACAGTATATGAAACTGAATGATTAAAGAAAAAAAATCCAGGGCTGGAGAGATGGCTCAGTGGTTAAGAGCATTGCCTGCTCTTCCAAAGGTCCTGAGTTCAATTCCCAGCAACCACATGGTGGCTCACAACCATCTGTAATGAGGTCTGGTGCCCTCTTCTGGCCTTCAGGCATACACGCAGAAAGAATATTATATACATAATAAATAAATAAATATTAAAAAAAATCCAACAAAATGATGTCCCAATATCTCTTCATATCAGACGCACACCTGGGTTATGCAGTGTTAGGGATTGAACTCAGGGCCTTGTACCAAACCCGAACAAGGTAGCACACACATCTGTTCCTGCACCATCCAGAATGTCTTAAATGTCCTACAAGTTTGACTGAGTTGCCAATGTCTAAAAATTGGGAGGATCACAAAAAATTTACTTTTCTATCTTTTATTGAAATAAAAATAAAAATTCTGGCCAGGCATGTTGTCGTATGCTTTAATCACAGTATGAACCATCTGGTTTCCACAGGGAGTTCCAGGCCAGCCAGGGCTACAAAGTGAACCACTGTCTACTTAAAAGGAGGAAGAATGAGAGAAAGAAAGAAAAAAGAAAAGAAAGAAACAAAACAAAGCAAAACAACAAAACCACACACCTCTGGCCAGATGTCATCTGACAGTGAACAGTCAGGATGTGGTCACTGCCAGGTGGACATATGTCAACACTCCTTTTCCTCTGGCTATTTGTGTCAGTGACATATGTAGCCCCTGAGGCATCTGGGATTGCTACCTGGTTTGTTTTCTTTTTCATCAGGGTTTATTTCTCTAGGCCCATCATTCAGAGTCCACCATTAACAAGACACTAGATTGGCTTTAGCACACACTCATCTGTGCCTCTAGCCATCCAGCTCCTATGTCCTGATTAATATGAAGACTTACTTCTAAACCATGAGCAGGCACATCGTGAATTAAAGTTCAATATTTACTTCAAATATTTAGAGGTAAGTTTCTTGTAGTTAAAAATCTGACACCTCAGTTGACCATTTTGTGAGTGTTATATGCTTTAAGTCTTTAAGCTACTGCTCTATGGTTGTAGTGTTCCATTGGCATCTCTGCCACCCTTCACCATCAGTTATAAAAAAAAAAACAGCATATGAGGCAAACATTTACATTTTGTTGTTGTTTATAGACAGGGTCTCACAGTTTAGTCCTAGGTGGCCTAGAACTCACTATGTTGACCAGGTTGGCCTCGAACTCACAGAGATCAGCCTGCTTCTGCCTCCATTCCTGGCAAACATTTAACACTTTAAAGCATGACAATGCTGTCCTTCACTTCATAGGCAGCTGCAGACCACTGACTAGAGTCAGGACTCCCAAGCCTACTTTCAGAGGAAGTGCTCTGACAGGTTGCAGCTGCCTGGGCTACCAAACTCCACCTACCCGACACTTGCTTACCCAGCAGCTCCACCACGTGGAGAAGAACGGCAGTAGGAATGGCATCAGCCTCGTCCTCTGACTTCCCTTCACTGTCCTCTGATTTCCAGGACAGCAGCTGCTCTGCAAAGGCCATAGCCAGGGGGAACTCCAGGGGCAGAGAGTGCAAGACCAGCACAGCTCCAGGAGGTGGGGACACTCCTAAGAGAAGGGCCCAGAAAGAACATGTGTGACTGGCAGCATCTGACCCAGATACATTTGAGAAAGCACCTGTTGCCCAGTGTCTCCAGTTATCTATAGGTATGGCAATCAGAAGCCAACTGCACCATACCTGCTGGTGTGGCAATGGGATAAAGCAACATCTAGGGAGATGTCACTGGGCAGGCCAGGCATAGTGGCATAGTGGCTCACATTTGTCACCCTACAACTTGCAAGGCTAAGGCAGGAATATTTTGAGTTTGAAGCCAGTCTGGCTACACAGCAAAACAATTAAAGATAAACTAAGTGAAGAAAGAAGAAGATACCAAGTGCCTCAAGTCCAGAATTAGAGATGGGCATAAGGCCTACGCTAAAAGGGGCTTTCCTGAAGTCTGCCCAGCTTGAAAACATGGCCCTTTTGCATGGCAACAACTCACTAAGACCTTAAACCTTAAGTCCCAAGTACACTCAGGACCCAGGCAGGGGAACTGGGAAGGTTTCTGTGCTCTTCGTAGTGATGGCAATTGCACTCAGGGCTCTGCACAGACCTCCACCTCCAACTTTGACCATTATTACCTGCTTTCATTGCCACAGCCCAAGTCTGACAAAGTGACCTCCTGTGAGAAGCAAAGTCTCAAACTTCCCACCCTGTACTGCAACCCATTCCCTCTGTGAGCACCAGGGATGGAAAGTGAGTCTTGGGGGCCTTTGGGCTTTTCCCTCACCTGCACCTTGAGGTAGATGTCTGTATGCCAAAAATGTAGATGACAGAAAAGCTGTTTTAGGTTGTTATGCTGGAAGTGTATCACTGTGAGCTGAGAAAGACTTACCTAATTTGATGTGAACCTTGTCTGTGGAGAGAACCACGGAAGGGTACTGGTCAGCTGTGGGTGGAGGAGCGAGCCCAGTGTTGGCTGGGGAGGCATCTCGGGGGTAGCAGGCAGCTTCAATGAGGTTCAGTTGGCCGGTGCGCTTCACTTTGTGGCCAAGCCCATAGACGAGAACACGTGCCCACGGGGCCTTGTACAGAGAGGAGCTGAGAGGAAGTAGGGGTTAAGACAGACTTGGCCAGGCCATGCACTGGGCATAAGTCATCTCCACCACCTTTAGAAGGTTGTTTTCTATAAAGCCTAGTTCCCCACAGAAGGAGATACAGGAAGAACTGCAAGTTAGCTTTAAAGATAGTGTGCACTTGAGGGCAAGGACAGCTGGAGACATGTTCCTGGGGCAGTGCTGCTTTCTCTCCCCAGCACTGACTTCTGGAGAAAAGACAACTTACTCTTTGCGGAATCCAGACTGACTTTCTTTGCAAGACACAACAACAAAAGCTGCTCCAGGGAAATTCACATCCATATTGACTTTGGACTCAGAAATTGGGAATTCTTCAGAGGGAAACTGCTCCGGTGCTGTCTGAAAGGAGACAATAAGCAAGCATGGGAAAGACACAGGCAACACATTCCATCTCCTCATATCACAAGGAAGACAAATCATCCAGGACACATGCTGAAATAGGTGCAAGTGGCTGACGCCCTCTGGAGGAGAAGACCACCAAAGGCAGAAGAGTCTTCAAGAATGGCTGCCCAGCGGCTCAAGGGAGAGCACTATTCAGCAAGTCAACGAAACTCCTGTTTCAATGGTGTCCACAGCTGGGATCCATGAGCTCAAGCCTATACCTGCAGGAAAGCGCAGATCTGCTTCGTCAGTTCCAGAAGGCTGTCCTCGCCCTGGTGCAGGGTGCGGGTGATGGCCACACTGAGCCACTCCCTCAGTGTCTGGGAGCTGCCCTGGTAGAAGAGGTCGGTGGCAGAGCAGCTCTGTGAGTGGATACAGTGCTGCAGAGACTGTGCCAGGAGGATGGAGCTGGAGCTGATGGTGCCATCTATGGACAGGGAAAGAAAGGGAAATTGACAGAACTGCAGCATTCAGTGCCTGTGAGAGCCTGCAAAACAGACAAATAAGCAATGACCTACCAGAAAGGATGGCACGGATGGGAAATGGTAGATGGAAAGTCCCGGACCATCAGGACAGTGTGAAGAAGTCAAGATCTTGTGACCTTTAAACGTGTGTTTTCTTTTTAGCAGTAACACAGTGCTTCAAATAACACCTTCAGTGGAAGCCCAAGCTTCTTGTTCTGTGTACATGTATGCATGTGTACATGTATGCTAAGTGTATGCAGGTGTACGTGAATGCCTAGAGGCTGGAGGTTAGGTGTCTTCCTGAGTAGCTCTTTACATTATTTTGTGAGATAGGGTTTTTCACTGAAGCTGGAGCTCACTGATTCAGCTAACCTGGCTTGCCTCTCCCTAACAGTGAGGTTACAGATGCACACCACTGTACCCAGACAGGGTTTCTCTGTGTAGTCCTGGCTGTCCTGAAATTTGCATTATAGGGCAGGCTAGCCTCAAACTCACAGATCCTCTTGCCTCTGCCTCCCACGTATTAGGATTAAAGGTGTGCACCCAGCTTGTGCCTAACTTTTTATATGGATGCTGGTAACCTGAATTTGGGTCCTTATGCTTATATAGTAAGTATTTTTTGATGTCATTTCCCCTGCTAAATTTCTTAAAGACCAACATGGGGTGGCCCATCTAGCTGTTCTGGGCCAGCCTAGCTTCACTAAGGAGTTGAGGTGGCCAGTGTGATTATTCAGATGTCATGCAAAACTCCTCATATGGTGTATTCCTTGAAGAGGGCTGATGAATGCTGGTGCTCAGTCAGGCTAGAGGAGAGACGGTTTGTATATGCTGGCTGGGATCTGTGGCTATCTAAAATGCCATGGGCTCACAGTGTCCTTGCAACAGGGTCTATGGGTGTGTGTGTGGGGGCTGTGCCTCTATAACTACTTGCTCCTATCTTAGGTGCTCAGAAGAAAAAGGGAGGGTGAGGTACCAGAGGCAGATAGAGGAACCCCTCAGTCATGAATGAACCAAGGAATGATTCCCTCACTTAGCACTGCTCAGATGGACACAGAGAGCCCTTGCCTGAAGTATTCCAGGCTTAGCTGATTCACATGAGCAGCTTAGGAGCAGGTCCTGCCATGGGAACTTATGTCTGTTTCCAGGGTCAAGCAGAATATCTGTGACAGAAGCTCCATGTTCAGTAAGCACTAGGCAGATGACTAAAGGACTAGGGTGAAAGTGCACTCACAGTTGTCTAAGAGCAGACAGACGGCATAGCTATCTCAGGCCCTCCTGACCCCACCATGGAGAACTAGCATGCTAGGCAGCCTATGTGACCTGCCTCAACCTTGGGGCTCTTTTCCTCTGGCCAAGTCTTACCTGGGAGGGGAGGCGCAAGGAGCTGATTGGACAGGAGCTGCAGGTGTTCTAATGTAATGTCTCGGATGGCGGGGATGTGGAAGAGGCGAGTGAATAAGTGAGGTAGCTTGGGAGCGAAGATGTTGAGCAGGGCCATGCGACAGTACAGCCTAGCCAGTGCAGCCTCACACCGCAGCAGCTCTCTGAGGGTCAAGAAAGGTGAGACATACTGACTGTTGAGCAGAGCTCTTGAAGGTGGAGTGGGGACAATGACAGATGACATTACATCTCAGGCTTCTCTTCTGGCCCTATGTTCTGTGTTTCAAGTAACTCACTTGAGTTTTAAATAAAAGCCACAATAGTTTGCTTTGTGGTTTTTTTTCCCCCTCAACTCAAAAAACACCCTTGAGGCCGGGCAGTGGTGACACACACCTTTAAACCCAGCACTTGGGAGGCAGAGGCAGGTGGATCTCTGTGAGTTTGAGGCCAGCCTGGTCTACAGAGTGAGTTCCAGGACAGGCTCCAAAGCTACACAGAGAAACCCTGTCTGAAAAACAAACAAACAAAAACAAAAGCAAAAACAAAAACAAAACACCCTTAAAAAGGAAATGAAAATGTATGTCCACACAAAAACTTGTAAACTCATACATAGCAAGTGTTTCTAAGGGCCAAATAGTGGAAACAGTCTTAAAGTTTATTAATTTAGTGGTAAGCTCACACAACTGAATGTGACCTTCTGAAGAGGTAACAGTTTATGGAAATTAGCATAATTAGAGTGAGATGGCCACACAGATGCCAGAGGCAGAAATGAGTCCAGTGTGCAGAGAACAGAAAACCCAGCGTGGCCTAAGGAGGGAAGATGCCTCCAAGGTTCACAGGGATGTAACGAGAGGCACAATTTGAGGCCTCCATGACTTCAACCTGACCCCAACCATTCTTTCCAGATTGCTCGCACCAGCTGTCTGTGCAGAGAGACTAGAGAGGAGGGCTATTGGTCTAGATTAGTTTTCAACGCAGTTGTCTAAGAGCAGATGGCATGGCTATCTCAGGCCCCCCACCATTGAAAACGAGCATGCTAGGCAGCCTAGCTCAACCTTGGGGCTCTTTTCCTCTGGCCAAATCTTACCCAACCATAAAATTATTTTGTTGCTACTTCATAACTGCAATTTTGCTACCGTTATGAATTGTAATGGAAATATCTGATTACAGATCCCAAAGGGGACAACTGTGGTGTGGAGGCTGAAAGGCCACAGCACAAGAAAGGTAATGGCTCGTTTGACCTCCAGATTGACAGGACCAGAGACAGAAGGAAGTTTGAGGTGAAATCTAACTCCACCCCACATGCCACATTCAGGTCAGCCAAACCCTTTCCTCAGCTCCACCAAAATGGCCTTGGTCCAGCTCTCCTTTGGGTTCTGGAAGCCTGACAGCAGCTCATCCAAGAGGCATTGTAGGTGGTGAAGAGGAACCACACTGGCAGCAGTGTGCAAACATTCCTGTCACTAGGCCCTGCCCTGTGTGAGCAACAGTGAGGTTTTTTTTTTGTTTTTTTTGTTTTTTTTTTTGGTTTTTTGAGACAGGGTTTCTCTGTGGCTTTGGAGCCTGTCCTGAAACTAGCTCTGTAGACCAGGCTGGTCTCGAACTCACAGAGATCCGCCTGCCGAGTGCTGGGATTAAAGGCGTGTGCCACCACCGCCAGGCGAGGTCTTCTGTTGAAGTGACAGCTGTGCAGCTTGCCATTCTTTCTGCCCTGCTGTTTTGCTTGAGTGTCACAAACCATGGCCTGTTTTTTTTTTTGTTTGTTTGTTTTGTTTTGTTTTTTCTAGACAGTGCCTCATTATGTAACTGGCTGCCCTGTAACTCTCTATATAAACCAGGTTGGCTTGAACTCAGAGATCCACCTCCTTCTGCCTCCTGAGCGCTAGAATTAAAGGTGTATGGCCTGTTTTGATCTAGTGACTAACTGAGCTTCAGACAACCCATGGAATAATGTAATATCCCAGTGGACAGCAAGGTGAAAGCTGAGTTTAGATGGAAGCCTGGAGTTGCCAAATACAGTCAAGATGGGCATGGTGGCTTGCTCCTATAATCTTAGCACTTGGGAGGTGAGGCAAGAGGACCGACAACACGAGTCTGAGACCATCCAGGATGATATAGTCTTAAAAAATGAGAGGGCAGTCAGAGACATAATCAACTTAGGTCCAAATTGACACCCTAGAGAGAAATTTATTGCCGTTGCTATTTGGCTGCTTTTTGGCTAGGGTCTCAATGTATCAAGCTCAGGTGATCCTCCCGCCTCAGCTTCCCATATGTTAGAAGCACAAACATAGACAGCATGGGTTTCCCTAAGGAGGAACTGGGATGCTAAAGGACAGATGCCATGGAATACAGTGTGTAGGGACTTTTAGTAGAGAATTGCACTTGGTTTTTTTGTTTGTTTGTTTTGTTTTTTTAAAGATTTATTTATTTATTATGTATACAGCATTCTGCATGCCTGTTTGCCAGAAGAGGGCAAAACAGATCTCATTATAGGTATCTGGGAGGCACCATGTGGTTGCTGGGAATTGAACTCATGACCTCTGGAAGAATAGCTAGTGCTTTTAACCTCTGAGCCATCTATCCAGCCCCTGAGCACTGCACTTGTTACACTGCCTTCCTCTCAACTGCAGCAGGAATTTCTTTTTTTTTTTTTTTTAATGATTTATTTATTTGCATTGGTGTTTGCCTACATGTGTGTCTGTGTAAGAGGGTTAGATCCTCTGGAACTGGAGTTATAGACAGTTGTGAGCTGCCATATGGGTGCTGGGAATTGAACCCAGGGCCTCTGGAAGAAAACCAGAGCGGTTTAACTACTGAGCTACCTCTCCAGTCCCACAGCAGGAATTTCTGTGATGGGAAGGAACAAGCCATAAGAGAATTATTTATTTATTTATTTATTTTTAATAAACACAATCCTTGGCTGGCCTGGAATTCATTATGCAGACCAGGCTGGCCTCCAAGCCACAGAGATTTTCCTGCCAGTGCTCTTAAGCTATGAGCCATCTCTCAAACCCCATATGGGCATTATTTAACAGTGCATGGCAAAGAATGGTGACTGATATCATTAGATTTTCATCTGTAGAGGGCAGGAATGTCTCCACTGTAACTCTATCCCTTTCAGAATCCTGCGCTATACCGTGCACAGAGCCAGTATTCAGGGTACGCTTGGTTAGCCAAGACAGAAACAGCTAATTGTTCTTATATGGATGAACTGGATGTCTTTCTATTTTTTTTTAATATTTTTATGGTTTATTTAACTTTATTTTATGTGCATTGGTGTTAAGGTGTCAGATCCCCTGCAACTGGATCTTCAGACAGTTGTGAGCTGCCATGTGGGTACTGGGAATTGAACCCGGGTCCTCTGGAAGAGCAGTCAGTGCTCTTAACCACTGAGCCATCTCTCCAGTCCCGAACTGGATGTCTTACCTGTTCCCTCCTGACTTCTTTCCTCTGTATGTTTTCATATTGTCTTTCTAGTTGGCTCCAGCCCCAAATATACAATTGAATGCATGTGACATAGGCCATGCACTTTTAGACCCATCTTTTCTTCCTGATTCCTGCAAGTGTGCAAGTGTCTTCCCTCCTTCCAACTCTTAGCTTTGAAGGAAAAGCCTTCTAGACAAGTATAAATGGGGACACATGGAAAAACACAGTATATAGATCTCTATTCCCCAAAGAAAGAAAGGCTCAATTTTACCTGTGAATTTGAAGGTTGGTATTGTCCAGTGTGACCAGTCCATTAGTGGCCGTCCTTCGGTAGCCTGCAGGGGGCCGTTCCAACATATCGATGGGATACCAGTAGCGCACTAGCACCCCTTCACTCCGGAGGTACGTCTCCACCTGCACCAGTTCATTCACCTGCAGTGGAAAAGCAAATATCCAATCTGCTTTTCTGAGACTTTATTTTTCAAGTTCATGCAAAGATATGTACATATGAAACCTTTAGATTTATAATTTGTATCTAATTGCTATTTTATGAACAAAATTAATGAACCCAAAGAGAATTTACAAAACACATGTTTATTTAATTTTTCCCCCAAAAGTATTTGAGGCAGGGTCTCACTGTGTACTCCTGGTTGACCTGGAACTCACAGAGATCCACCTGCCTCTGCCTCCAAAGAGTTGGAATTAAGGGTATACACCACTATACCTGGCTAAAAGATTCATTTTTTTATTACTTTTAATTACATGTATATCTGTGTGTATCTATGTGTATGTATGCACACTGAGGGCAGTTGACCTTGGAGGACAGAATAAGGGGTCAGATTCCTGGAACTGGAGTTACAGACAGTTATGAGTTGCCAAACCCAAGTCCCCTGTAGGAACAGCAAGTGCTTACCTATTGAGCCATTTCTTCAGTATTCTCCCCCAAATAAGTTCTTAATTATAAATTAACACATAATAGAAAACATTAAAAAAAACAGTTATTTTAAAAAATCCTTATGGGTAAGTGGGGCTGAAGAGATGGCTCAGGGGTTGAAAGAACTGACTGTTCTTCCAGAGGACCCTAGTTCAATTCCCAGCACCCACGTGGCAGCTCAAGACTGTCTGTAACTCTAGTTTCAGGGAATCCAACACCTTCACACTGACATACATGCAGTCAAAACACCAATGCAAATAAAATAGAAATAAATATTTTTTTTATTTGTTTGTTTTTGTTTTTTGAGACAGGGTTTCTCTGTGGCTTTGGAGCCTGACCTGGAACTAGCTCTGTAGACCAGGCTGGTCTCGAACTCACAGAGATCCACCTGCCTCTGGCCCTGAGTGCTGGGATTAAAGGCATGTGCCACCACCGCCCGGCAAATAAAATATTTTTAAAAAGCAATTGGGAAAACAGTAAAAAACTTCAAATAAAAATTAGAAAGAACAAATTTTGTTAAAATAGCCCTTGTATTATTTTGTAATTTTTTTTAAGATTTTATTTATTTATTGTGTATACAAGAGGGTGCCAGATCTCATTACAGATGGTTGTGAGCCACCATGTGGTTGCTGGGAATTGAACTCAGGACCTCTGGAAGAGCAGTCAGTGCTCTTAACCTCTGAGCCATCTCTCCAGCCCCCTTATTTTGTAATTTTTAAATTGCTTTTATTTTAAGTAAATCCTCAATAATCCCTAGGTAAAAATTATATTGGTATTTGAATTCAGAATGTATATGTATC
This sequence comes from Ondatra zibethicus, assembly GCA_004026605.1. NCBI lineage: Eukaryota > Metazoa > Chordata > Mammalia > Rodentia > Cricetidae > Ondatra > Ondatra zibethicus. The sequence goes on from PVIU01002638.1 coordinate 25,291, forward strand.
AGCTTATTTTTAATTTCCACAAATAAAATAAAGCTATCAGACAGATTCCCTGCTTTGAAAAAGTTATTAGCATAGGGCTGGAAACAAGGCCCAGGCAGCTTTCAAACCTCTGGCCTCCTGTATCCTTTCTCTTGGTCTCTCCTTGGCGCCTACCCCTTTGAATCCTTTTGAGCTTCAGGAGAGAGCTTTGCAAAGTGGAGGCAAGTACTGATGGGCATAGGACACTTGCTTGGCAGAGAGGGAGATTGATACTGGAACAGTCCATGCAATGATGTGATCAAAACAATTTCTCTTTCACCATCTCCAGAATCAGAGGCCCAGCCTAAAATTTAACTTCTGTCTGTGTAACAATCCTGATGTTGTCCTCAAGGATAATGGCCCACTTTGCTCCATACTGAAGAGATGTGAGGCAGTGACAGTTTAGCACGGGCTCCCAGTGCAGCTTCATTCCCATAAGTATGAGATGTTCTCACTGAGTCCTTCCACACAGCTGCACTTCCATTTGGTTTCCTTTATTTTATTTCTTTATATGATTTATTTTATGCTTATTTATATGTATTTGTCCATGTGACTATATGCACATGTGTGTTTGGGTGCACACAGAGGCCAGAAGACCCTTCTGATCCGTTGGAGTGAAGGTGTCTGACATGGGTGCTGGGATCTGAACTCTGTTCCTAATGACAGAATGAGTGCTTTTAACCATTGAGTCATCTCTCTAGTCCAGTTTCCTTGTTTCTAACTTGAAGAGAAATCTCAAAGCACAATCCCCTTTTAATGTGTCTGTCTGTGTGGAGCTGAGGCAGAACCCCAAGGGTCTTGCACATTTGCACACGTTAAGCATCCCTGCCTATAGTCCCCTTGTATGGTATGTGGCATGCAAGCCTCTCTACACATACAGGACTGGATAACCAGAGTGGCTGTTCACTTACTGAATCAACATCTAGGACGACTCCATGAAGGCCAAAAGTTTTTAGCATCCCTCGGATAGCAAATTTTGGCAAGGCCGTTCCCACAGTACTGCTGGCTACATTGCTGCTATCTGGAGAGCGGGTTACAACTGTGAGACCTAGGAGGTAAAAGAAGTACCATGTCACCGGGGAAGTGACTATACGGACTAAAATAGCTCTGCAGCATTTAGTACTATACGGACTAAAATAGCTCTGCAGCATGTGACAGTAAAAAGGAACACAGCTCAGCCTGTAAAGTAATAACAGAATGATAAACTCTTCCAATTCTGAGTTAAGAAGACAAGTAAACCATTTAAAAATGGGCAGAGGACTTGGATAAATACTTTCTCCAAAAAGAAATAAAAAGATAACACTTGAAACGATTTTCATTATTACTGATCAATCACCAGAGAGATGTATGTCAGAGCCACAGTGAGACCTCTCATACTAACAGCAATGGCTGAGGTAAAAAGACAGATGGAACATGGAACACATTGCCACACATGTGCAGAAACTGAAACACTCAGGCATAGCTAGCTGGTAAGCTGCTGGGAATGCAGGATGGTCTAGTTGCTTTATAAAGTATTTTGGCAGTTTCTCAAAAGGTTAAACATAAAGTTATCATATAACCCAACAATTCTACTCATACTTATAGATTCCAATTTACTATAATACATATGTATTTCTCCTAGAGAAATGAAGATATATGTCCATACAAGAATGTGTATACAAAAACAACTCTGAGATTCCATCTTATACCTGTAAGAATGGCCAAGATCAAAAACACTAATGACAACTTATGCTGAAGAGGATTGTGGGGTAAAGGGAACACTTCTGCATTGCTGGTGGGAATGCAAGCTGGTACAACACCTTTGGATGTCAGTTTGGAAACATCCTACCTCAAGACCCAGAAATACCACTTTTGGGTATATATCCAAAGGATGCTCAATCATGCCACAAGGACATGTGCTCAACTATGTTCACAGAAGCTTTGTTTGTCATAGCCAGAACCTGGAAACAACCTAAATGCCCCTCGATCAAAGAAAGGATAAGAAAATTGTAGTACATTTACACAACGGAGTACTACACAGCAGAAAAAAATAACGACATCTTGAAATTTGCAGGCAAATGGATGGATCTAGAAAACATCATATTGAGTGAGGTAACCCAGGCCCAGGAAGACAGTTATCACATGTACTCACTCATAGTGGTTTGTCAGACATAAAGTAAAGAAAACCAGCGTACAATTCACAATCCCAGAGAACCTAAACAACAAAGAGGACCCTAAGAGAGACATACCTGAATCTATCTAATCTACATGGGAAGTAGAAAAACAAGATCTCCTGAGTAAATTGGGAGTGTAGGGATCAGGGGAAAGGGTTGAAGGGGAGAGGAGAGGAAAGGAGGGGAGTGGAGAAAAATGTAGAGCTCAATAAAATCAACTTAAATTTTTTGTTTGTTGGGTTTTTTTTTTTTTTGGGTGTTTCGAGACAGGGTTTCTCTGTAGCTTTGGAGCCTGTCCTGAAACTAGCTCTTGTAGACCAGGCTGGCCTCGAACTCACAGAGATCCGCCTGCCTCTGGCTCCAGAGTGCTCGGATTAAAGGCGTGTGCCACCACCGCCCGGCCAATAAAATCAACTTAAAAAAAAAAAAAAGAATGTGTATAAAAATGTTTACAGTATTCCTAATAGCCAAAAATTGGTCCTACTTGTGCTTTCCCACTGCACAGAGACTGAACAACAATGTTATGGCTAGCTTTTTCAGGACTTGACCACTATCTCAATTTTTTTCAGGATTCCTAAAGAAGTTGTTGTATACAGTCAACAGGAAGCAGTCTAGAGAACACAATGCCCACATTCCAAGAAGTGGAGTGGGTGGTTTTTGGTGGTTTGCTGGGTTATAGATGTTTGTCATCATTTGGGGGGGGGGATATAGGATAAAAAGACAACTATTAACCTCAAATGTTTTATATAGGTATGGACTTTGATATATTGATACAAATTTAAAGATATTTTTGTTATCCTGAATATATGCTTCTACTCTTGGCTGGGATATTGTGCTCATGCAGCTCATTTAAAAGTACACATATATAATTAAGAAATGAAGGTTAGTAGTTAGTCATCTATAATAATAGAACCTGTAGTCATGTTAGATATGTTTTCAAGGTTAAATAGATAGATGTTCTTCAAAATCTTCAAAGATTTACAGAATATGACATTTAAAATGTTTTGTTAACATAGGACTTTTCATTGACAGTGAGATGCATTTGCTCCTGACAGCATCAATTTACTTCAGAAAGGCTGATGGGCATTGAAGAACCTCCCTACGGAGCTTGCTTTCAATGTGGCAAAGTTAGCCATTTGGGCAACAAACTGCTCTTGCCTTGACTGCTGACAGTATACCATTTAAACTGAACATGCAGGACACAAAGGAAAGCAACTGACAAACTTTGCCAAAACAAGGCAGGACAGTCCTTGAAATTCCTGCTTCATAGAAAAGTCTGCCAGATATTCTGCAGGACACAAAGGAAAGTGACTGCTGAACTTTGTCAAAATAAGGTGGGACAATTCTTCAATATTCCATAGAAAAGTCTGCCATATATTCTAGGCCTGTAGGCCAAAGATGGATGTCCCAATGTTGCAGAGGAAGCTTGGGTGACTGTCCAGGCAGCCAGATGTCTCTGTCATTTTGGACTCAGGTATTATTATATCCTTCTGGGGTCTTTAATAGAGTTGAAGACTAGATAGTTATAGTTACAGTTTTCCTTAGCTATGATAGGTAATTTAGGCACAGAGCTTTGGACTCACCAAGATAGGAATAGATAATATAGTGATTTCTCTAAATCAAGTCAAGTGAAAAGGGACTGGATATTCTACACACAATTTTTTCAAAGATTTATTTATTATGTATAGACAGTGTTCTGTCTGCATGTATGCCTGCACTCCAGAAGAAGGCACCAATTCTCATTACAGATGGTTGTGAGCCACAATTTGGTTGCTGGGAATTGAATTTAAGACTCTGGAAGAGCAGTCAGTGCTGTCAACCACTGATCCATCTCTCCAGCCTTACCTGTAATTCTTACTGGATAACTGTTCTTACTGTATATAATCTTACTTATAACCTTTCTTTTTATTTAGTTAAAATGGGGGATATGAGCCTGGAAAGAAAAGTCAGACCTGAAAGATCACATGTTAAATGATTCCATTTGTAACAAATGTCCAGAATAGGGAAACCCACAGACAAGAAGCAGAGACACAGTTCAGAGTCTAGGGAGAGGGAAGAATGGGCAGATGGAGAGCACAGAATTTCTCTGGGGATATGAATATGCTAAAGAATTAGGTAGAGGAAATAGTTTGGTGGATCCCATGGAACTGGAATTCTTGGTGGTTGTGAGCTACCATGTAGGTGCTGGGAACCAAACTCAAGTCCTCTAAAAGAGCAGCCAGCACCCTTAACTGCTGAGTCACTTTCCCAGCCCCAGCTATCATGTATTTTTGAGAAGATTATTAGGTTAAAAAAATGAGATTAAAATTCTTTGTGTATGTGTTTTTCTGTTGTTTCTTCAAAATGTGTAACAGATTACTTTTGTGAAAAGCATATTTAAATTCTAAAAAGCTCTATAAACACAGTTATGTGGTTTTGGTGTTTTATGTGTTTTGTTATTTGTCTGTTTGTTTTTGAGACAAGGTTTCAAAGCTGTAGCCAACGCTGACCTTGAACAGATCTCATTAACTCCAGGAGAGTGCCACCATGGCCAGTTAAACTTGTGGCTTATTAACTCAGAATCAATGCTCATGCCAGGAAGCCTACCTGAAGCCCCACTTCCTTCCTTTACTCTCAGCCCTGCCACAGCTGCTTATGCCCAGTTAACTTTGGGCACATGGGGGAGACTACCAGAGGCCACATGACTTCTTGTGACCTCCCAGGACACTTGAAGGCTTCACATGAGAATCTGGAGGTCAAGTCACTCAGAGAAAGATCACTCTAGGGAACCAACAGCTGCTCCTTTCAGAGGAACTGCCACACTCAGAGCAAGGAGGAAGCAAAAGCAAAACCTTTTCGAACTTTGTCAATTGTGAACTTGTTTGCTTCATCTTTAATGTCTTCAATGGTGGGAAGATAAAGGTCTCTTGGGATGCCGCCATTCTCCTCATAGAGAAATTCAACTGTCTGCCGGGCGATATCCACCATGCCTGCAAACATAGCACACCGAGTAACTCCTCAGGGAACATAATCTTCAGACCAACAGGGCACTTACTCGTGCCTGGAATGAAACAATGGAGACTGTTTCCGTGCCCATGCTGGGAGGACAGTTTGTACTCAGTTTAAATACTAAAGATATCACTTCTAGGAGCCTCAGATCTATCTTGCCAAGTGTGCCAAGGTGTGAGAGCACCTGAGTTAGCACTGCTGATGTGCAAGAAGTGAGAGCATCTGAGTTAGCACTGCCAGTATGCATCAGCAGAGCAGGAAGAGCTGGAGCCCTGGGCCAGGACAGTTAACAAGGCATACAACTATGCTGCATTTAACTGGGGCTAACTGAAGAACAATTGGGGCAAACAGGGAGGAGGAGAACGTGAGAGCAGTGTGTGCTTCTGACTTTGCAGATCTTGTGCTACAATAAGCACACTGTTTAGAAGGCAGAGAGGACACTAAGAACCTTCTACTCACTACTGAGATATGCTGTGGGATTTTTGTTTGTTTTGAGAGGGTCTCACTGTGTGGCCCAGGATGGTCTTGAACTTGTCACTTTTTATCACAGGGCTGCACCACTATATTCAGCTGCTTTGTTTTTCCTTTCCATAGGAGAGGATATGATTATACTTATTAGGGAAAATGGCATTATCATATTAATTATATTAACAAGCCAAGTAAAGCGATGTTCAAACAGTAAGAAAACAAAAAGCACTGTAGGGAGTTCAGCAAGGTGTTTCCTTTTGCTGTAGCTGTTTTAGACCCACAATCCTTAGCTACCGTGGACAAGACAATGTGGGTTGACAGGAGACTGTTTTTTCTTTTAAATATTTATTTATTATGTATACAACATTCTGCCTCCATGTATGCCTGCAGGCCAGAAGAGGGCTCCAGATCTCATTACAGATGGTTGTGAGCCACCATGTGGTTGCTGGGAATTGAACTCAGGTCCTCTGGAAGTACAGTCAATGCTCTTAACCACTGAGCCTTCTCTCCAGCCCCAGGAGACTGTTTTTAAACTGCCCAGCCGCCATACAGCTACAGTCTTCCATTCACTGGCCTTTCTATAATGAAAAGGGGTAGCAATGTGAGCACACTCTAAAGGAAGGTGCAATTACAGAAGGACACCATGGAAAGAAGCAGTCACCAGGGTGGGCAAGAAGCTGGGCTCAGCATTACAAGATTACAGAACAGTAATCTCTGTATCTTTTTCAAAAGGAATAGTACAGAGGTGGAAAAACTACTGTTTAAGGAACAAGTCAGGGGACACAGGGAAATTCCATGTTAAACCTTCCAGGTCTTGTGGGTGGCCCATTAGCCTTCTCCATAGGATGTGGTGACAGCAGCTGTCCTCTGGGTGCTGGGAGCTATCCCCCAACCTCCTTCTCACCTTTGTCACCGCTCTGTTGAAGGGGAAACGGCACCACCATCATCATTGCTGCTATGACACTGAGGACTGTATTGAGAGCACTACTATATACCAGGCTGTGCTCTTAGGAACACTCATTGATTTCACACATGCTCATGAGGTAGAGACTCCATTCAAGATGGGGAAGCCCAAGCTCCATCAGCTGATAAACAGCCCATCTATGATTGCAGATGTGAACACTCTTCACCAGGCCAGACAGCCTCCCAGGGCAACTATTCTAGCTTCACAAGTCACAATGACAAGGAAGATGAAGTCTAGCAATGAGGGCAAAGGACCCTGAGTTCACTGACATACATGGGGTAAGACACCATCAAGTCAGACATGCCATCTGAGGACCACTTCTCCTCAACTCTATCTCCCTCATCCCTCAAGCCTGAGTGACTCTTAGGGTAACAGAACACAGCAGACCTAGTTGTAAAGCACCCTTGATCTGGTCCAGGCCCGACTTTCGCTCAGCTTCATTGCGGAAGCGTCTTCGGATGGTAGGAAAAACTTTGGTCTCCCATGCTTTCACCAACAGGGCATAATGATCCTCCTGCGGGGAGAGGAAGCCCATGACCTGAGGAAGAGCTTCATGCAGGCACCTGTAGGACCTGCCGTGCTCAAGCCTGGCTTAAACACAAACACTTAGGCACCCCCCTCAAGGCCTTCATCCCCCACCACAGCAAGCCCCACCTCCAGCAAGCCCTTCCTCCTCAGCAAATGCCTCTTTCCCTTCAAAGCAACCAAAGGGTTCTCACTATAGTCTAGGATACCTGCTGAGCTACCATCAAGGTACTTCACCCTTCAACAGGTAGACCTCTCTAGGGCAGCCCAGCCTAGTAGACATGGCTACTCATAGGCAGTTCAGAGTGATGCATTTGCCAAGGTAATTACTCACACAAGGACACAGCTGAAAGCTAACATCATAGGTTTTATTCCCGAGAGAACTGTCCTGTAAGAGCTGTGGGCTCTTACCTGTGGGATGTCATCATCATCATCATCATCACTTTCATCATCTGCAATGGGAGGTGGATGGGGGTCTGGGCCAGAGGTGATGAAATTCTCATAGCTGAGTTCAACTTTATAATGGCAGGAGGTATCACTATCATATTCTGTAACAAAACGCAGTTAGACCCTTTCCCTTTCCTTACCTTCTATCTTCTTTCACAGGTCTAGGGATGGGACCGTATCTATTCTAGGTATGGCTTTTACCACTAAGATACATGCCTAGCTTCTGTCAATATATGTATGTATGTATGTAGGTAGGTAGGTATCTATCTATCTATCTAAATATTAATCTAAATGTTGAAATAGGGTCATGCTATGTTGTTCAGGCTGGCTTTGAACATACTCTATAGCACACACAGACCTTGAATTTATTATCTTCCTGCTTAAGCCTCCTGAACACCTAGGTTTATAAGCCTGAATCACCTGACCAGGCTTAATATGATTTTTAAAAAATGATCAGGAAACATTGCAGCACACAGTTTTCTACCCATGTCCTTAATTCTACCATTTTATTATTGATGATCTCAGTTTAAAGATATTTTTAAAAAATGAGTAACACTATCAAGTGAAATAAGTGATTTCACACAAATGTCGGGGTTCTTAGCTTCCTACACGTTCTTCCTATACCTACACTTTTATGTAGTGGGAAAACTCCCAGTTTGACACCCTCTCCTATGTCTTTTTTTAGGAAAGCCTCTCACTGCACTTCAGATGCCCACCCTAAGTGGACTTGTGAAATTCACAGCACTCCTGATAGCACTAGCAGCAGGGCTAAAAGATGATGTGGCTTACGTTGCTGGGCTGTGGCCACTGCAGCAATTCGGCATGGTGGCCCATGAGTGCCTGGGTCTGATGCAATACTGGTGCCAGCATCGTTGTCACTGTCAGATGCCATGGCAAATGGCAGAGCCTCAAAGTTAGCGCTGATCTCCTCTGCCAGATCAGTGCATAGGTCCGCAGCATTACGATGGGCCTGTCCTTCAGCATATGCAAATGGGCGGGAGCCAAAATTGGCTCGAGTTTTTGTGTTCTAGAAAAAGCAAATAAAAGATTTAGGATTATTTAGATTTTCTTTCTTTCTTTTTTTAAACAACAAAGTGCACTTCAGTGAATATTAAGCCTAATGAATAGCCCAGGAGTGGGAAGCAGGAGAAACAGGCAAAGGAGCTGGCATGTGTGTGCTATGCCTGGAGTGCTGCAAAACCCACCACACATGCTCAGGTTACTTGCACTCACTGTCTCTAAGGCTCTTACCCTCTCCTGGTTACCAGTATTTTACTACATAGCCCAGGCTCACCTCAAACTTTCAATAATCATCTTCTTTCAAAATTTATTTTATATGCACAAGAATTTTGCCTGCATGTATGTCTCTGTATTTCATGTGTGCCTGGTACCCGAAGATGTTAGAAGAGAGTGTTGGGTCTCTCAGAATTGGAATTATAGATGACTGAGCATCTCCAACTCCAACAATCTTCTTAACTCATCTCTCAAGAGTAGGATTACAAGTGTGCACACCACACCTGGCCAATGGCTCTGTACCCAGCACTATTCACGTGCTGCTCATCTCTCTCTCTGTCTGCAACATTCTTCCCATTAACTTTCCAAGACTAGCTAATGTCCAGGCCTGGCTTAACCATCATGTCTTCAGAGGGCAGGGATATGCTTAGTACTCAGAGACTAGTTCCCACTCTAAGTACTTACTAGTTTGTGATTATATACATATGTTTCTGTGATTATCTGATTAATTTCCAATTCCTCCAATTGATTATAGTGTGAGAGAGATAGCATCAACACTTTGTTCTCTGCTTCAATTCAGAACATGATGTGGTGCTCGCACATAGACGCTGGGTATATATTTGTTGAATGAATGAAAGCATGAGACCAGGTGAGACAGGAAGACCAGGGAAGCAGTTCATCTTAAATATGGGTTCTGCTGCTGCCTAGCTGCTGAGTACATGAGGATGGGCATCTGACTACGAACTGGAAAGTGGACACACATTAGGGGTTGCAGCATGTTATCAGTAATAATGTCCAACAGAACAGCAGGTGTTCCTGGGTGTTCCTTCAAAGTCAACAGAAGCCCTTGGAGAGAGAGAAAGAGAGAGAGAGAGAGCTGGGGCAAGAGGAATATTGAACTTTTGAGTCTTTACCAGAGGACAACTGTCTAGACTTCTGCCATACTACATGACTTAGAAGGTCAGTCTTACAAGCTGTCTTCAGAGACATTTCACTGCCATTCCTTTCCTGGCTAAGAGGTAGTCAGAGCAGATTCGTACTAAATTGTGGACACAGCATCATTCGAACTAAGACTGCAGGGCCCACCAGGGGTAGGAAGCACTTGTCCGTGCTTGCCATGTCCTATCACTGTGCAGAGGATGGCTAGACAAAAGCTTTTCTCATGTCCCTTCTGGTCAGGAAGACATTTCTTTAAAGAATTTATTCTTCTTTCCTATCATGGTGACTTGCCTTTTTCTGAATGTGCACCACAGGCCACATTCCCCCAGAGACATCTTCCAGGTATGGTGTGAGACGATGCCCGCAGTATGTGAAGTACACCCGACCTTTGGCTGGCTGCCCTGGAGGAGGCGGGGTCCCCTCGGTCCTTTCCCAGCCAATTCCTGCCACATCACCTACAGCAGAGAGCAGGAAGGGCACACATTTTCCCATTTTACTATCAAGTGAACTCTTAATTTGCAACCACGTAACTGAGGGACTAAGTTACAAGATAGAGGCTCTAAGGGTAATGGCTTCAGAATGTGAGAGCTGTGCTATAACTAGCAGACGACAAGGGCAGGTGTTTGGTTGTCACTCAGAGACAAATGGCCCATTTCCAACTGCCAAGATTATTTTAACTTTAACCCATCTAGCTCTAAGGCTGGTGCCCACTGAAGCATGCAGAGTCAGAAGGCCCACTGCACTCACCAGGAGAGAGTGTGACATCTAGGCGGACACTCTTCCACTGTAGCAGACTGGAGCCATTGTAGTGTACAGCTCGGCCATTGCTGGGAGGAGAACAAGGGGTCAAAGCTGAGACTCACCAGCCATGTGGAGGGACAGAGAAAAGAAAGGAGGGACAGAAGGGGCAGACAAGGAGGAAACCCCATAGTTGTAAGCAATGCTTTCCTAAACACTACCAGATTTCCAAATGGCACTATCTATATATGGCTTAGGGATATTATACTGTGCTTTTAGTATTACAACAGCCTAGCAAATCCCTAGCCTACATCATAGCACCATAGTATATGGGTTCAAATATGTTTGGGAAATGAAGAAAAACAAGTCTCTTGTTGCAGTATAACTAGGAAGGAATGGTATTGAGGAACCATAAGCAACCAAAGAGGAAAACAACACTTTGCTGTTCCCACTTCCTCAAACATACAACCACACTTTGGCTCCCTGAATATCCATAAACACCTACAGGAAGTCACTTTCCCAAGAATCCTGACCCACTTTTAAGACAAGGTTTCACTATGAAGCCCTGGCTGGCCTAGAACTTGCTATATAGATAGACCAGGTTGCCCTCAAACTCGCAAAGATTTGCTGGGATTAAAAGTAAGACCAACCATGTCCAGCAGCACTTTTTCTCTTTAGCTGTAGCAGGAACAGTCACTTACTTGTGGAAAAGGCAAGTGCCGACTGGATTGGTCCATGCCCCATCACGCTTCTCAGCTTCTGTAGCAAACCCAAATGAGACGATTGGTCCAGTGTCATCATCAGTATCTCCATAGGAAACAATCTCAATCTCCCAGTAAAAAGACGGGGCCTGAAGAGACACCACAAGAGGGTGAGAGTCAGAAGGCAACAATAGACAAGGGCATACCACTTACCTCTTCTTACCAGTTTGAAATATGGGAAGAGGCAGGGTTGCCATGAGCCGCTCACCTGAACTGGCAGTGGGGAGGTGGCATAGATAAAGGTGCCCCGAGGAAGACCTCCACCAGCGCTGGGGTCAGCCAGGAAGGTGACAGAGGTGAGGTGAGATGAGAACATGCAGGCACGAACTGGAGGGAATACTCGAGAAGGGCTCCAGGTGATCTCTTTGGGCTGCAGGAGGAAGGATTTCACTCAACAAAGCAGGCAAATCTCATTACTCTCTCTTTTTTTTAAATTTATTTATTATGTATACAACATTCCTTCCATGTACACCTGCACACCAGATCTCATTACAGATGGCTGTGAGCCACCATGTGGGTGCTGGGAATTGAACTCAGGACCTCTGGAAGAGCAGTCAGTGCTCTCAACCGCTGAGCCATCTCGCCAGCCCCCTCATTACTCTCTCAGAGAAGAAAATCATTTTTATCTGATATGATTAAAATATTATTTCTCTGCTCTTTTTATTTTAATTTTTTCTTATAGGGCTGGGAAGGGATTCCAAAGTTTTACACCTGCTAGGCAAGGACTCCCATTCAACTACACCATCCCTGTACACCCCTAAATATAAATTATATTAAAAATATGTCTTTGGGCTACAGAGACGATTTAGAGGTTAACTGCACTGGCTGCTCTTGCAGAGGATCTGAATTTATTTCTCAGCACTCAATTCTAGGGGCCTGCTGCCCTCTTTTGGTCTCCTCAGGTACTGTGGTGTATACACAGGCAGGCAAAACAACCAAACACAAAGGAAGTCTTTAGAAGAGGAAAGCCTTATTTCTATTTTATTTTGTTAAGTCTAGCTTTTCCCCCTATATAAACTTAATTTTTTGTTTTGTTTATATATACACACACACACACACACACACACACACACACACACACACACACATATTTTGTTGTTGTTGTTTTTGGTTTTCCCCTTAAATGACATTTTTCTCTCATCATGCTCATCCTCACATAGTTCAATGTGCACATGAGACAGTCTTAGTTCAGTGCATAAAGAGAAGCTGTATTCCAAGGACACTGCTCAGATGGGTAACAGTGTGTGTTGTAGGTCAGCTGCTTGTCTCCTCATGGAAGTGCCAGGCTTCCCTATGAGACACAGCTTCTCTCCACCCACCAATTTAACACAACCTACACAAAGAATGGTAGCCATGAAAGGACAAGGCTGCAATCACAGGCCTGCCAATAGCAACCCAAGGAGTAAGTGTGCACAGCATATGGATGGTGGGCACTGCTGTTGATGGGCAGTACAGAAAGGGACTTACCAGGGAAAAGCCAGATGAGAACACTTGCCTTTTAAACCACACCTCACTGTTTTCACCATGGTAACTGAAGATGCTGAGATGCCAAGTGATGCTTGTGCATGCTTTTACTAAATGCAGCAATTTATTTACATGCCTCACATAATATAAAATCTGTCCATCTCAAGTTAAAAGTCTGTATCCTTTGGTATGTTTGTGGAGCCATGTAGTCATTACCACATTTTGGTTTAGAGCATTTGTTTTCTAACTGTAAGCAATCCACACTCATCAGAAGTCAAGCTCTAGTCTTTCATTTCCTTCTCTTCTCCCCAAGTCCCTGTTGACATCAATCTGCTGCTTCATCTTTTCTGTGCACATAAATGGAATCAGGAAATCTATGGTACTGTTTAGGTGGCCTTAATGCAGTTATGCCATAGCTTGTTGCTTGAATATTATATTTTACTAACTCATTCAACATTTGATGGGCATTTCAGGTCATTTTCACTTTTGACTATTGTGAATAAAGCTGCTACAAACATAAAAAATGCAGCAAATTTTAATATTTGCTATTTTTATGTTTTAATTACTATCAGTCATGTTCTAATACAGTGGTTGTCAACCTTCCTAATGCTGAAACCTTTTAATATAGTTCTTTGTGTTGTATTGACTCCAAACCATAAAATTATTTTCATTGCTACTTTGTACCTATAATTTTGCTACTGTTATGAATCGTAATGTAAATATTTTTGGAGACAGAGGGTCACGACTTACAGGTTGAGAACTACTGATCTAATACAAAGCACATAACTTTTCTGTTTTGTCAGTTTATTTATTTATTTATTTTGCATGCATGCAATGTAGACGCATTGGGTGTCTCCTTCAGTTCACTTTATTTTTTGAGATAGGATCTTTCACTGATTTGGTTAGAATGGCTGGCCAGGGAACCCCAGAGGTACTTCTGTTTCTGATACCCTGGTATGGGGATTACAGGTGCATGTCTCCATGTCTGGCTTTTACAAGGATGCCAGGAAACCAAACTCAAACTTCAAGTTTGCACGGCAAGCACTTTACCATCTCTCCAGTTCCCTAATTTTTTTAAAAAGTTTGTTGTTATTCATAATTCAAAAAAATTACTAAATTCTGCTCCCTAGTATAATGCTCCAACATTCAGAATGTCAGTTCAGTATTCTTTGATATCCAAAGGTGACAGTATAGCTGCAAAAGGACTGGACATGCTCATTTTAGGCAAGAGTTCCTCCTCTATGCTATACTCTCAGTCCTACATGCTTGTTCCAATGTCGCACTCTACTGCCTGTCACAATCTGCAGGGAGGCATTTAGGTCTTACCTGTCTCCGATCAGCCTGCAGTGGAGGTGGTGGGGGTCGAGCACAGTCCCGGTAGAGCATCCTGAGCCGTTCACACTGCACCTCAACAACTGCAAGCCTCTCTCCTGTGGAGGGACACAGAAAATCAAACCTGTGAAACAGCCCCGAGAGTAGCACCGAAACAACAATATTTACCTACAAAAACCATCTCCATCCTTACAAAAGAGAAAAAGCCCTGCGCCATTTGTCTCCTCACAAAGTTCAGCAGTATGGCACATTGGGCGCAGGCCTGGCCCTGGAGTAGAGCAGCCTAGATTTGGAGCATCAGCAAGGATAAGGTACTTCCATGTCTTCCAGCTGCAACCCTGGGCAGTGAGGGCACCCACGCCTACAGGGGTTTTAAAATAAGATGGTGTAACTCAAGCCAAGCTTTTAGGCAAGCCTCAGACACTGGATAAACACTCAGCAAATGACAACTATGATTCTTATCATCTGAAAAATGGAGCCCACCTCTTTATTTTATGTTTTTAAAATCGGGCCTTTGTATATAGCTAAGATTGATCTAAAACTACTTCACTCTAGTGACCTGGAAGTTCTGATCCTCCTGCCCCAATCTCCAAAGTTACAGAAATATAGGAATACCCAACTCATGGCAGGTGAACACTTAAAATTCAAGTTGATTTTAAATATTAATGTTGGCTGGGCATAGCATTGCATGCCTTTAATCCTAGCATCCAGGCTGGTGGATCTGAGTTTGAAGCCATCCTGGTCTACATCAAAGTTTCACATATTGGAGAGGTGGCTCAGCAGTTAAGAGCACTGGTTGCTCTTCCAGAGGACCCTGGTTCAATTTCCAGCACCTACATGATAGTTCACAACTGTCTATAACTCCAGTTTCAAGGGATCCAACACCCTCACAAAGACACATATGCAGATGAGACATATAAAATACAAACAAATCCTTAAAAATTAATTAATAAAAAATGTTCCAGACATGCCAGGGCTACATAGTGAGAAAACAAACAAAAAACCAAAAACCCTGTAATTCTTAAATGCAGGCTATCCTGAGGAAAGATGTCACCACAGACTCTTCATATTAATGTAAATGTAGAAGAGAAAATACGAAAACACTCAGGCATGGGCCTGGTGCTCACTGAAGAGCACTGCTTTCCTGGCTAGCAGGGGCTAAAGGGAGCCCTGTCTGTCTTTGGAGCTCAGCGAGTATGGACTGTGGGTACACTCATCATTCCACAGGACATGGCACCGGCACTCATTTGGCACTCACCAGCACTGCACTCCTGGGCTACGAGGTTTAGAACTTCCATGGCTGCTGGGCACTGCTGTATGAATTCCTCACAAAACAGGCTGTCTTCTAAAAGCTGCGCCATGACCAGGCATGCTCTTAATGTTAAAAGATTCACAACATTTCAAAGTCATCAATGTTCATTCTTTAAGATATCAACTGTGAAACATTTCAATCAATTTTGTCATTTTTACATCTTATTTTTCCACAGCAAACTGGCTTGGAAATATATAGTTGGTCCTCCATATCCATGAGGGTCTGGACCTACAGATCTATCCATCCAAACTGAAAATATGTGGAAAAAGCTTCCCCTGAAGGAATGTATATGAACATTCTTTTCTGGTCACCATCCTTGAACAACACTAACTAGCACCACAATCCTTCCACAGCATTGGCACTGCACAGGGAGTCCAAGAAATCCAGAGACTCCTTACAGTACACGGAGGACATATGGGTCTCATGCTTGTGTATTCCGTACCATTCTACACGAAGGTGTGAGAAGCCACAGGTTTGACATTTGAGGATGGCTCTGTAACCAGTTCCCCACAGACACCATGAAGTAGCTGTCTAAGAAGTCTTTTTCCCAGTCATTGCTGCAATGCAGTTTCCACTAGGAGACACAAACTGCTGGGTGGCCACTTGCCAAAGCTCCACCTCACTGTGCCTTGTGAGCAGTGACAGAGCTCCAGAAATAAGAGGAAAACAGAGGTGGAAAATCTATATGCTGATCTCTCTCACTTGAGTTACCAGACATTTGAAAAGTTTCTGAGAAGTTCATTGTCAAGAGAACTGTGTTACTCTTGTTTAGCAGAGTAAACATATTTGTAGGCAGAGATATCCCCTCTCTGACATAGAGCTAAAAGCATTCTCTCATTTTCCTGTCACCAGGTTGGAAAGTGATGGACCTGAGTCATTTAAGAAAAGTAGCCAGGCGGTGGTGGCGCACGCCTTTAATCCCAGCACTTGGGATGCATAGGCAGGCGGATCTTTGTGAGTTCGAGGCCAGCCTGGTTTACAAGAGGACAGGCTTCAAAGCCACAGAGAAACCCTGTCTCGAAAAACCAAAAAAGGAAAGAAAAGATAAGTGGCTTGGGGGGAGGAGGGGCATGACTGGGAGGAGAGGAGGGAGGGGAAATAAATGAAAAACATTTTATTTAAATAATTTTTAAAAAAGAAAGAAAAGTGGCTATGTGATCCTGCAATGAAGCAGGTTCTTTAAGCAGAGCAGTCAGTGCAGCATCAAGTGTAAGTCATACAGCACACTACAGCAGCGGGTCCTCTCAGGGGAATGGCTCAGCCTTTTGAGGCACAGTAACTTGGGAGGCAATCGGAGTTGCAGGAACTGAGACACGAGCTTTGGTTTATGTTGTGTGACAATGGTGCCTGTTACCTAGCTGACATGAGCTTCAGGCTATGAACCCTCTAAGGCCAGGCCAACTTACCTTGTTCGAATTTCAGCCAGGAGCCGGACAACTGCCATGACAGGTGCTGAGCCATCTCCTGTTGCAGGCAGTGAGGTGTGGATAGAGAGGCTTCCCTCCTGAGGGAGCAGCATGGACTGCACTGCCTGGACTACCTTCTCAGTAATGGACAGCTTATGAAGAGGCAGCGCCTATAGTGGGAGTGAAGGCCCCGCAAAAGGGACAGGGAATAAAGGTGTTATGAATATGTGGCTATCAAAATCACTGAAGAAAATCATAAACTGGGTCAAAGCAACCAAAAATAACATAATCTATGAAATCTCCCAGCTAACAAATGAACTTTCCCACCAATGCTGAAATCTTTACAATCACTATGTAAACACATATCACAGGTGAACGTGAATCCCTTCTCTATAGTGTTTGCATGCACCACAGCAACACAGTATCGACAAAGCAGGTAAGCATCACCTTACCTCTGACCTTGGAACACAAAGTCTAGACAAGGGAATAGTCAGTGTGTCTGCTGCTTGAGACGTCCTTCGGCAGTCTACAGGAGGGAATCTGACTGTAGCTATACCTTCCTGTTCATTGATAGAAGCCACAACTCCAATGCTTCCTGATATTCCTCTACCTAAAACCTAGAGATGGAGATTATTAACACTGCCTGCCATGTCAAGTGGGAGCAGCTATCTTAAAGGACAAGAGGGAAGAACTATACAACTGTCACTGTCAGTGCTATAATAAACCACTGATTCTGATGGGGATCCAAGCCCAAGACATGATCAAAATAGCAGGGCCACAACCTCACAGCAATATGAGACATGCCATCATCTCAAACTTTCATCATCAATGCCACCCTAGGATACGAATACCATAGTTAACATCATACAGTTCTGCATTAGCATTTGAATAATGTACAGACCGAGGAGTCTCCCAGATTTGTTCCTTAGCATCAAGGAACAAGGTTTGCTGTCCTTCTGGGTAAATGATAGCTGTCTAAGGCCACTGGTTAATGGAGGAGGAGTAATAATGCCTGGGGAAAGCAGTGGTGGGTTACCTGGACCTCGGAGCCTATCTTGATTGTCTCTTTAAAGCCTCCAAGTGCACAGAGTGCAGCAACAGCCTGGCGTGCGATCCTCTGAAGTTTGGCAAGTTTCCTGCCACTGCTGCTGCCATTTTCCAGGATACTTTCTGCATATTTCCCCAGTTGTGGAATGTACATCAGCGCTCTGGACAGAACCTGTGTGTAACGAGGAGGATGACAGCTTCATAGTTAAGAGCACTGGCTGCTCTTGCAGAGGACCTGGGTTTGGTTCCCAGCACCCACATGGTGGTTCACAACTATCTTTAACTCTAGTTCCATGGGATCTGATGACAATCTCTTCTGACTTCCACAAGCACCAGTCACGCATGTGGTACACATATGTAGGTAATACATAAGGTACACAAATGTAGGCAATACACTCACACTAAGATAAAATAAATGAATCTTTTTTTGTTTCCTTTGTTTTATTTTTGAGACAGGTTTCTCTGTGTAGCCTTGGCTGCCCTGGAACTCACTCTGTACACCACATTGGCCTCAAATTCAGAGATCTGTCTGCCTCTGCATCTTGAGTACTGGGATTAAAGGTACCTGGCCTTTAATTGCCTGGCCAATAAATAAATATTAAGGGGGGAAAAAAGGAGGCCAGGCACTGGGAAGAAAATATTGGCTACTGGTCCCAAGAATGGTGGAATGACTAACAGTGCCCTGGGGTCCAGCTATCACATGAACTCTGGATATAGAAGAGACCAAAATTACCATACTAGGTGTGACCAGTGACATTCTGCCCACAGGTACCTTTGTATAATCAGACAGATCTAGAAATATACAACTTCATAATATGGGAGACTCTAACACTGTATTACAAACCCACTAAAATCAAGCAGACATTCACCTGAGGGGGTACCACCCCCAAGGCCTGTATCTCAACATTCAGCTCTAGGGCATGTTTCAGGCTCTGGCCTGAAGAGTGGCAGTGGAAAGGGCAACTAGACTACCGTTGTGATGGAGCAATGCAAGACAGAGCACTTGGCAGTGCAATCACACACAAAGGCCTCCTTAGGACTGCAGGTATGCTGAACATGGCCAATAAATCAAGGATACATGACACCATAATGTCAGTACCACACTGATGCCAGCAAAAGGAAACAAGAACTGCCACTGTCTCCCTGACCCACTGTCCTGATGTCTGCAAAGTCAGAACCAGCAGAGGCAGGGGAGGCTCCAGGAGAGCAGGAGTGTCTGACTAATTAGGAACACTTTCTCCTGGGAAGACCCTTGCTATGTATGACTATAATGCTGCTTCATTCTTGCTCCCTTGGCTGAGCAGAAGCCCCATGCTAACCTTTTCTGCCGTTGTGGTCCAAATCTGAGCAGCATTTGATTCAGGCGCCATTAGCAGGCTATGAAGCAAGGCAATCACTTCTGCAGCCATGCTGTTTGCCACATGCCCACTGATGAAGGGTCGCACAGGGTCAGTCCTACAAGTGTCAACATGAATAATGCTCAGTGATGTTTAAAAGTACAGAAAAGCGATTTCAGAGTGAATGAGGATAGAAAGATTTCCTGCTTATACATGGCCAAGGGCTTACATTTGACTGGGAGTTTATTGACTGACAAGTCAAACAAAATCAACACTAGGAAGAAATCACTCCTTGAACTTTCTTTGTGCTATGTGAAGAATCTGAGTATCGTCTGTCTCCCAAGGGTTCACAGTAATTAAAAGTGGTGCTGATGGTAGGCAGTGAAACCTATGGGAGGTTCTGAGATCACTGGGGACTTGCCTTTGCAAAGTTTATTTCCAGCTAGGGCTGTATAAAATAAAAGCCTGAGTTTGGCTCCTTCAGTGCTCCTTTAGCTCCTAACTTGAAATGTAAAACAGTTGCTTCCGACGGGATCTGTCACCATATGACACAACCAAGAACTGGGCCAATACCAGTACCATGCCCCTGAACCTCTAAACCAGATCTAACCAGTATCTCAAGTTAGGAAGTACTGACTAGCACACTCTGCAACAATGGACCCTAAGCTGTTTTTCTGATTTTTTGTTTTGTTTTTTTAACTCTGAACCTTGGGAATCAAAGACAGGCCCAGGCTGCAGCTATTCCTCACCTATGAGTGCACAACACCATAAGCTCCTTGACTCTAACCCTAGAAAGAGAGGTGTGTGGTCAGTTGGGACAGTGAGGAAGCACTATGTGCAAAGCAGTTCACTAACACTCAGAAGACTCCCTTAGCTGCCATGTCCACTTGGCTCTCATGGCAGCCTCAGCACTGCCTCTGTGGTTCTCCCCTGGAGCAGTCCTACAACCATGAGTGGTTCTGGCCCCTCCTTCTTATTTTCAGCAAGTTAAGGGATGGTATACAATTAAAATCCTACTATTAAACACATTATGCAGTATGTCTGGAAGAATCCCAACCAGGTGGTAGGTACCTCCTTGAGAGGCCTACCTGGCAAGTTCAGAGTTCCTCTCTCGGCAGATGGAGGTTTGGGCAGTTTTCTTTTTGTCCCCCGTAGACAGCCCGCTCACAGTCTCTGGGTTGATGGATTCTACTGGTGGTCCGACACTGACAATGAGGCCTGACTGTGCCCACTTGGTTGCTTTCCGGAGGGCAGCTGAGGCCTCTTCTGTGATCACTTCACAGCAGCCACCCTGGGTTCGGGTTGAAGACAGCACACTGTTCATTTCATTCTTCCTAACTTATGTTCTCTCAGATCTCCTCCCTGTCACCATACACAACGTGAAACATATCACAGGAGAGACATTTCCATAAACTCGGAATCCTTTAGATTTTGCTTTGTAAATGGTGACTTTGTGATTCTTGGGTTCTGCTCTAAACACATCTTACAATCTGGTTGATTGGTTTTGAGTTAGGTTTGTTTCTAGATGCCTGTCATCTCATTATTCAAATGCACTAATGAATTTAGCCATCTCTTATTTATAGATACAGAAATTCTATTCTATTTGGTTTTCAAATAAAACAGAAGAATATGCTGTTGTCTCATGATGTACCTCTGGCTAACCTGGAACTTTTTTTCTTTTTGGTTTCTTGAGACAGGGTTTCTCTGTAGTTTTTTTTTTTTTTTTTTTTTTGGAGCCTGTCCTAGAACCAGCTCTTGTAGACCACGCTGGCCTAAAACTCACAAAGATATGCCTGCCTCTGCCTCCCAAGTGCTCTGGGATTAAAGGTGTGCGCCACCAACTGCCTGGCCACTAATGAGTATTAACACATCTCATAACAATACCTGGTTTAAAAAAATTGTTCATAACCGTTGCTTTTATTCCTTTAATGAGTTGTGAATGTGAGCATGTTTTATATCTTTATGTCTATAATTCTCTTTTGTCTGTCTTTTTGAGATTGGGGCTCATGTATCACAGATTAGCTTCAAACTTGTGATACAAAATGGGAAACCTTAAACTTCTGATCCTCCTGCCTCCTCCACATCTTGAGCACTGGGATTACAGGTGTGTGTCACCACTCCTGGTAAAACAAAGTGCTGGGGATCAAACCCAGGGCATTCTAGGCAAGTGCTCTACCAGCTGAGCTGCATCCTCAGTCTTTCACCTCTCTCCAATTTCATAACTATTTTATGACTATAAAACTTTCTTAAAAGGGCTAAGAAAAATGTATAGGTCAAAATTAAGTTATTTTCCTAGAAATGTAGTTCAGTTGGTGGAGTGCTTATCAAGCATGTATGAGACTCTAGGTTTAATCTTCAGCCCTGCAAAACCAGGCATGGTGTTGTACATCTCTAATCCCAGCACGTGGGAAGTGGAGGAAGTAGAAAGTTACTCTTGGCTACTTAGTAAATTTGAGCTGACATCTCATATATCTTATTTATGTTGCTCAGGTTAGCCTTAAACTGAGCTTCAGCTGGGACTACAGGTCATGTCACCACACCCAACTGAATTAGTTCTAACGACTTCTTTCAAAAGCCCAAAGTGTGACAAATGAGTTCTTCCATCAGTTTTCCTCATGAGGTTACCTTGGTCATGTCTCGGTCCATCTTCACAACTTTTTCCATGTTGGCGCCAGTACCAAGTCGAAAGGGTCGTCCTTCTGAGCTACTGCAAAAAGGAAGGCAGAGAGGCCTTTTACTTTACGGAGAGTGTCAGAATGGGGCGTGTGTACTCAGCAACCAGGTGCTCAGACCCTGTTTAGATGCCATCACTGGCTTCATTGTGTGTGGGGGGGGAGGGGAGAAAGAGAAAGAGAGAGAGACAGAGAATACATGCTCCACAGCATGGGTGTAGACATCAGAGGACAATTTATAGGAGTCTGTTCTTGCCTTCCATCAAGTGGTTTCTGGAGACAAACTCGGGTCACCAGGCTTAGTGGCAGTGGGTTTTATCTGCTGAGCCATCTTACTGGATCTAAAATTAGCTCTTAAAAATCCATAGACTCTTTTTCAAAAAATAACTTTCATAATTATAGATATTTTAGGACCCAAAACAAGTCTGTTTTTAAGAATTCCGATAAATATGGCAGTTTTAAGGGGTTATAAGACAGTTATAAGGAGGTAGCCTGGTACACAGGAGGCACTTTGAACATCACAGTCTGCCAGGAGGCTCAACAGCAGCATGAATGCAGTGCCTGAGGTAAGGCCTGCCTTTTGCTCCCTAATAATCTAGCACTCTCTCCTCAAGAATGGGCCTCATTATATCAGTTTTGTGATGGTTGTGCAGCCACATGTTTCTTGGAGAGTTCTTCACCTGAGCACTTATTACAACCATGCTCAGATGAGGTCACTTGCTTTCATATGCTGTCCTGGCAAACAAGGGACCCAACCACAAGGATGACTTTACAGATCACTCATATGAAGAGAGTCACTTGTCTAAGTTCCCCAGCAAGCATCTCCACTGCCTTGTAAGGATAATTACATGTTTTTGTTTCCTTGTTGAGCTTTTGTATTATTTATACTTCATTCAATTAATGTTTTATAAACTTTCTTGTTTTCTGCCTTAGCTGAAGAGTGCCAACATCTGAAGCACTGTCTTTCTCACAGCCAGAGTCACTGCAGACCCCACAGGAGTGACACAGTAACTGGTTCACCACATGCTTGAGTTCTCTGCTGGCTTAGACAGGAAGCACCAAGTCATAGATCACACTGGAGTTCTGGAGGCCTAGGCCTGTGTTCAGGGGTGGCAGTGACAGTGTGTGCCTACTTGGGTTGTCAAGAGGGCTGAGGCAGTCACCATATGCACAGTGCCTGTGACATGGGTGGTCTCTGGTGGCATTGCTACTATAGTCATTGCAGTCACCTCAGCAATGGCTGGAGGACTTCATGGGAGGACTGATCTTCCCGCTTGTGGATGAATATGGAGAGCTTGCCGTCCACTGCTTCACTCTCTTCTCCAGGATCTTTATCTCCTTTTAAGGAATTCTTAGGACTGGTTTTTGTCAATGTGGTGTCAGGTTCAGAAGCAGTTGGAGAAAGAACCGTCTGACATCCTTAAAGCAAAAATCAAGGCCCACTCAGAAACACCGCAGCACTGTTTGTGCAGCTCCCCACACATAAAAAGCTTCTCACCTCTCCCTCTCCCACTATCTCTCTCTTTATCATGGAACACACAGGGCCTGGCCACAAGCAGGAGCTGAGCTCCCAGCACCATCTTCCTTTTCAGGAACTCCTCACCTGGGACCACATAGTCTGCTAGCTTGGCTAAGAGCAGAGAGGCGATCTTGGAGGCTGGGTCACTAGGATCCTCCTGCTCACTGTTCAGGGAGGGGACAGAGTAGCTCCAGGGTGGGAGCTCCACATTCCCACAGTCCTCTACACTCATCAGAGGCAAAGCTGCACGGCACAGCTGAAGAATGATCAGCACTAGCTTTGGGGATGGACGCTGGTCCAGCAGTAGGGAAAGGAGCTTGGATACACAGGCTGGCTGGCTCAGGATGGCTTTCCCTATGTGGCTCCTGCAAGACAGGGAGAAAAGGAGTGCTATGCTGAGAAGGCATCATCCACAGACATCAGAAACGAGTGCTCCCTAGGTGAAGCCAGACAAACCAGTGAGCTCAGACCACAGGAAAAAGACATGGACTTGATATTATGTGTGCAGTCTAGAGCAAGCACACAATAAGCGTTTATAAAACTAACCAATAACACCTGAAAAGGGTGATTTCCCCATCTTTTCTGGAGCCTTGAGCTCATGTGCCCAGAGAGTTTCAAGGAGCACCAAGGCTAGAAGCACAAACTAGGAGCTATGCAGTTTTGAACTCATACCTTCAGAAAGCATGTGCCAGAAGCAAAGCTGTCACCACAGTACTACAGTCCCTAACACCAGTGACTTGCAACAGCTAAACCTAGTGGGCCAGCAAAAGCCAAAGAACACACTATCATGTACATGACATAGGAACGTGCAGTAATTAAGCCCATGGAGTGATGTGGGATGATCCTATGTATACTGTGAATATATCTTATAACAATTAAATAATAAAGAAGCTGATCTGGCCAACAGCCATGCAGAATATAGTGAGGTAGGATATCCAAGCAAAAATATAGGGAAAAAGAAGGCAGAGTCAGAAAGATGCCAGCAGTCACTGGAGGAGAAGATGTCAGAGCAATACTGATAAGCCATGGGGCACATGGCAATACATAGATTAACAGAAATGGGTTAATTTAAGAGTCAGTTAATAATAAGCCTGAGCTAATAGGCCAAACAGTTTATAGTTAATTTTTAAGCCTCAGAGTGGTT
Source organism: Ondatra zibethicus (assembly GCA_004026605.1). Classification (NCBI taxonomy): domain Eukaryota; kingdom Metazoa; phylum Chordata; class Mammalia; order Rodentia; family Cricetidae; genus Ondatra; species Ondatra zibethicus. Next base: position 49,758 of record PVIU01002638.1, read on the forward strand.
ATTCAGGAACTAGTGGACAGGAGAGAAACTTCCAGTTAGAAATCACTCATATTTAAAGATACAGTGCACAAGAACAAAGTAATTACAAGCCCTGACTGATTCAATGAGTGTGTGGTGCAGAGAATGGAACCTGGCTGGCGTTTTGTGCACATCAGACACCATCAAGCTACCCACCAGCCTGGACTGATCCTTTACATTACTTTGAGATAACCAAAATTTGAGTTTGAAATGCAGGTGCATATGTCTGCAAGGCCACGAGCTGGTGCCATCAAGTCATAAAGCAAATAACAGTGTATTACGCTTCTAGATAGTCCTCACATGTTGAGACTAAATACTACATCTCGATGATTTTTTTCTCAAAGCACCAGTATGTCAAAAAGGTCTGGGAACTTGGATATTCCAACAACAGAAGCAAAAGTTACTCCAGCCACTGAAGGGGAACAGGTTGCTTCAGGGCCTTCCATACCTGGAGAGGTCATTGAGAAGACTCAGGACATCTTGCAGGGCATCGTTTCCAGCAGCCTGGTTGCCACAGCACTCAGTGGCTCGGGCAAGGTGGTTGGTGAGGAGACTGGACACCTGGCGGGCCAGCCCTGAGTGCACAGCCTCTGTGGAGCCACCTTCAGAGGTAGAAGGAAGGAAAGGAAGAGCAGTGAGCACTGAAGGAGAGCATACCAGCCTGTAGGCATAGTGAGTGCTTCCTTTTGGTCTCCCTGCATGGTGAGTCCTCCCTCTCCATTTTCCTACATTAAAGCATCCGTTAGACTCATTTGATCTTGTTCAATGTTCCATTAACCAGTCAGAGTCACATTAAACAATATTTATGCATAACAGTAAATACTGAGGGAAGACCTTCTCATGAGAATAAAATACAATTAATTCATGCCAGTCTGTTCCATAGAACTATGTAAGTACCTCCACTGAGGCCCGGGTTCCTGTCATGCTATCATTATTTGTTCACCAATTTCATTTGCCGGACCACAGTTCTTTTTTTTTAAGATTTATTGTTTTAATGTGTGTGTGTCTGCACACTGTCTGCACACGTATGTGCAGATGCCAAACAGGCCAGAGAGAGAGAATAAGGTCCCCTGAAGCTGGAGTTACAGATGGTTGTGAGTTGCCCAATGTGGATGCTGGGAACTGTACTTTATCCTCTGAAAGAACAGCAAGCATTTCCCAGCTGAACCAACTTTCCAGCCCAAGACCACAGTTCTTAAGGGAACAATAACTTAGCCCCTTTTCTATCTACTCTATAGTATAAGAGGCTTTTAAGACAATAGAATACAGCCAGGTACACACCTTTAATCCCAGTACTTGGAAGGTAGAGGCAGTAAGATCTCTGAATTCAAGGCCAGCCTGGTCTACATAGTTAGTTCCAGGGCAGCCAGGGCTACACAGAGAAACCCTGTCTCAAAAAACTATGAAAAATAGAAAAAAAGAAAAAAAGGGAGACATTAGAATACAAAGTGAGGGTTTGCAAATTGTCTCAGTGGATAATCATGCTTATTGCCAAGCCAAACAACCTGAATTTAAGGCCTGGGACAAACATGATGAAAGGAAAAAACTAACTCCCACAAGTTGTCTTTTGGACTCCACATGTATGCCCACATACACATGTATGAACACAAATGAAAAAAAAAACCAACTCACACACAAATATATGTAACAAATAATTAGGGTATGGTAGCATACACATTTAATCTCAGCACTAAAAAGGCAGAAGAAGCAAGTGAATCTCTATAAATTAGTTTGGTCTACACAGTGAGTTCCAGGACAGCCAGGGCTATATAAACCTCATAAAAACCAAAAACAAAAAGAAAAGAAAACAGAAATTCTTTTTTAAAAAGTATAGTGAGCCGGGCGGTGGTGGCACACGCCCAGCACTTAATCCCAGCACTCAAGAGGCAGAAGCAGGCGGATCTCTGTAAATTCGAGGCCAGTCTGGTCTACAGAGCTAGCTCCAAGACAGGCTCCAAAGCTACAGAAAAACCATGTTTTGAAAAAAAAAAATGTATAGTGAATGAATAGGCAGACAGACAGACAAGGCAGACAGACACAGACCTTGGACACTGAGGAAAACTACTCTTTAGTTAACTTTTAAAAAATTAAGGACAGGGGAAGTAGAAAAAGATCTCCTGAGTAAATTGGGAACATGGGGACCTTGGGAGAGGGCTGAAGGGGAGGGGTGAGGCAGGGAGGGGAGCAGAAAAAAATGTAGAGCTCAATAAAATTCAATTTAAAAAAATCAGCAAGAGTAAACTACAAAAGAAGCAATTCAAAAATATCTTTTAATAAGAGTTTAAAGTCTTCAAAAAAAAAAAAAATTAAGACCAGGAGGTGGTGGAGCACGCCTTTAACCTGAGGCAGAGGCAGGCAGACCTCTGTGAGTTCAAGGCCAGCCTGGTCTACAGGAGCTAGTTCCAAGAGAGCTAGGGTTGTTACACAGAGAAACCCTGTCTCAAAAAACAAACAAACAAACAAACAATATTAAATGTAGCTGGGTGGTGGTAGCACACACCTTCGATCCCAGCTCTTGGGAGGCAGACAGGTGGATTTCTGAGTTCAAGGCCAGGCTGATCTACAGTGTGAATTCCAGGACAGCCAGGGCTACACAGAGAAATCATGCCTCAAAAAATGAAAAAAGAGTAAGTAAGTAAATAAATAAATAAATTAAATAATTAAACGTATGAATGTTTTTCCTGCATGTATGTATGTGCACCATGTGTGCCTAGTACCCCCGGTGAGAATAGGATGTCAGGTACCCTTGGGTTGGAGTTACCTATAGTTGTGAGTAAACATGCAGGTGCTGGGAATTGAACCCAGGTCATCTGCAAAAGCAACAAGTACTCCCAACCACTAAGTCAACTCTTCAGCCCTTTAGAGTTAACTTTTAAAATTGGACTGCACACCAAAAGTAGAGTATGAAGATATCCTCTTTAAAATACAATGCACAATCATTTCACAGAAATATGGAGACTGTTAGTACCATATAAACAATTTTAGAGAAATTATCTCAGTTTTGGGGCTAGCATCTTCCTTACTGGGCAGGATGTTAACTGGTGTGCCACAGGGCAGCTGTGAGCTTCCACAGAACCACATCCATGTGAAGCCTTGTGAACTCATCAATTGATGAGGGCCACCTGATTAATACTGCTTCCTCCTATGCCACCCACAGGGATAGAGAGGAGTCCCACTGCTCACCTTCTTCTTTCTCCCACTCCACACAGCGGTTAGCCAACACCTGGAAGGCAGCCCAGGCCATGGTGGCCACCTTCTGCTTCTTTGTCTGCTTCTCACTAGAGCTGGACTCAGTCTGACTGCTCAAGCTGCAGAGTCGGTCCATAAGCTGCACAAGGCCACTGCGGACCAGGCACTTCTCTTCACTCCTGGGGAAGGGCAGAAATGGAATGAACCACACAATTGACAAGCCTTTGTGAAGATCTCAGGAAGGTTCAAGTTATTAGGGAGGGGTGGAATATATCGGTACCTTGTTTGTACCATTAGGTGCTACCATGTATATTCACCCAGGACACTTTTCCTATTGTGGTGAGCCCATAGGGAAGGGCTTTCAAAATCAGGTTTGCTCATATAGGACAAAACTCAATAATAGATAAAATAATTATCTGTTTTCAAAAAAGATTATTCATGTGTTGTGTCTCCACATTTATCCATGCACAGTGTGTGTCTGGTACCATTGGAGGCCTAAGAACTGGGGTTGTAGACAGTTGTGAGCTGCCATTTGGGTACTTGGAACTGAGCCTCAGTTCTCTGGAAGAGCAGCCAAAACTTCTAACTGCTGAGTATCTCTCCAGCCTCCCCCAACAAGTAATTATCTTATTATAGGCTATTCAAATGAGTCCATGAACAGTTACCAGCTCCAAGCTACTAATTAAGTGATCCAAAAAGAAAATAATTGTACCAAGACAAAAGATCCTTGCCAGATATGTCTTTTTTTGAACCTCCATATCTGCACAGTAATATAATTCTAATGGCAACATTTGGTTACACAGCAACTCAACTAAGGAACTTTAGGCACATCCCAGTAGGACAGAATCTTTAGGAGGTATTAGATAACCAAAACAAAAACAAAAAAAATCCAATTATAAGATTTTATTTTTACTTATGTGTATGCATTTGTGTCTAGTGTGATGAATATCGTGTATGCAGGTGGCTGCACACATCAGAAAAAGGTTTTGGATCCCCTGGAACCCATATCCTCAGCAAGAGACATCTTTCTAGCTCCCCAAATCCAATTTTATAAATTAAGAAACAGGATAAAACAGAACAAAAAAAAATGCCTTCTGCTTAGTTGAATACATTGAGTATAATCTACACTTTTAGCAAATGGCATGTCCGCACTCACCTAGTGTAAGGTATGGTACACAGGAGTCCAATGCTGTTTGCACAAGCAATAGGGTAACGAGCACACAGAGACACCACAGAGGTCATGGTCTCACCAAAGGCTTCCTGGACCTGCTCCACCATCCCACCACAGGTGAGCTCTTCAATTCTATGAAACAAAAACCAATGTGTAATGAGGGAAGCACAAGTGCCCTTCCAAGAAGCCCAGTGCTAAGAATCCAGAGCTAAAAAAATCTTGGAGATCACCAAGCTCAGTGTCAAAAGCTGCAGAGCCATAGAAAAATGTTGGGAAGGATTCCCAAGGGTCCCTTAATAAGATATTCCACATGTAGGAGGACCCCAGGAAATCTTGGCTTAGGGAAAGTTACAGAGGGCTCTCTACTGCAGGGCTTTTCAGACCCTGTGATAAAGCTAAACACACAGCAGTTGTAAGAGCAGGGAATATATGTAATAATAAGCATGAGGCATGTCTGTCATATCCTGTGGAGCACTGAGGACTGGAAAGGTGGTGACCCTAATGCAAAAGCAAAGGTCTAGACAGGTTAGACAGTATCTCCTTAAAGTTCATGCTCCAATTACTAGCAGAGGACAAGAGCCTGGGAAATGAAAAATAATCCTTTCCCAATGAAAAAAACACAACATGGGGCTGATTCTATTTCAATTAATATTAACTGAGAGCTGAAGTTATAGTTTTACTTACAAAGATTTGCAATGTAACACTGTCTATAATAACAAAAATAAACACAAATAATGTAGAGTTTAAAAATAGGGAACTGGGCCAAGAGACAGTTCAGTGGGTAAAGGCCCTGTCTGCACAAGTCAGAATTTGCTTTCTGGAACATAAATTTAAAAAGCTGGATGTGGTGGCACCTTTAATACCACACTCCTATGAGGGTGAGGGTAGGGGGCAGAGGCAGGACCAGCCTGAAGCCCACGGGTTGCCAAGTCTGGGTTAGCACTGCTGTGACAGAAAATAGACCCTGCCTCATCAAGGTCTCAAAATTCTCCTATGATTGCCATACATAAACCATGGTTTTTTTTTGTTTTGTTTCGTTTTTTGAGACACGGTTTCTCTGTAGCTTTGGAACCTATCCTGGAACTAGCTGTTGTAGACCAGGCTGGAATCGAACTCACAGAGAACCGCCTGCCTCTGCCTCCCGAGTGCTGGGATTAAAGGCGTGCGCCACCACCGCCCGGCCCTAAACCATGGTTTTTCTGTGCCTGCCTGTACACATGCATGTACACGTGTGCAAACACACACACACACAAAGAACAGGTTGTTGAGTATGATGTAGTCCCAGCTGTGGAAGCAGCATAGTGGAGACCCACAATTAAAATAAGAACAAACACTAAAATGTTAGGAGATGTATGTTAGAATGCTACTCTTTGAAATTTTCTTCATAATTTCAAAATTTTAATAAGTGATATTAAAGACTGTGCAACAATGAAAATGGGGAAATGGTTATCAAAGTAGGGGTGGCTGGTGTCTGAACATTTCCTTCCAGGCACCCTGGAAATGTAGTCATAGACTTTGTCACAGGGATTGCTGGCTCTAAACATGGTGGTCTCTGACCAACAACCAGGGAGGCCCAATGGACTGAAGCAAGACCTAGCATCCAGTCTTTTAAGCCTCTACCATGCTAACACTGTTTCTCAAAAAAGACTCAAGCTTTTCTGGCTGACAGAACCTTCTCCAGACATTCACTTGAGCAGTCACGGACCCTCTGTTTGCTGGCTATTGCATCAAACACCACCAGAAGGCACAAGGCCCCAGTGGCAGCTCCAGCCTTTCCTGTTCTGCTGAGGGCCTCAGACCCCTAGCATGAAAAACTCCCCAAACATATGCCAAAGCCTTCTGAGTTAGAAGCTATAATGATGATTTAAGAATTGATCAAATAAAAATTATCACTAAAGTGTATAAAAGCATGGAGACTGCATCACTGCAGTTAATGCAAAACGAAAGAAAATAATTAATGACCCTATGTGTCCATGAGTAGACACGAGTTAAGTATAAAAACCAAAGTATTGTGGGGCTTTTAACAATGAAGAAGCAGATCCCTAAGGATGGGCTGAAAAGACCATGATAATCAAGATGTACTGAGAATACCAAACATAATTATAGGAACGGACAAACACGTAACATAAACTCATCTATGTGAAAACATCACACATGTATACTTAAAGAAAGAGAATGAAGGAGCTGTGTTTGTGTATATGGTTGATACAACAAACTCAAAAAGAACACAGGCAATTTAGGATGGAAGGTGTGAAAGAGACCTTTATGTTCTGTTTGTATCCTGAGATATTTTCCAAAATCATATACCACTATAAATATATTGAGGACAGCCGGGCAGTGGTGGTTCATACCTTCAATCCCAGCACTAAGGAGACAGAGGCAGGTGGACCTCTGAGTTCAAGACCAGCCTGGTCTACAAAGCGAGTTTTAGCACAGCCAGGGAAACACAGAGAAACTTTTTTTTTTTTTTTTTTTTTGAGGAACAACGTTAGCAAATGGCCTGTGTGCTTTGGCCCATGGTAGATGGAACAGTGTGAATTAAAGAGAAATCACTGACCTGGGTCCTCCCTGAAGGACCATTGTCACTGGCCCCACCAGGTGTGTCACTCCCCCAACTCGCACGGCAGCAGTCAGCAACTCCCGCATGTGCACCAGGGCCTGCTTCCGAGTGTTTCCCCGCCGCCACCTTGTCTGTGCAGCCAAAAGGAAGCTGCTACTAGACACCTGCAATGCACAAGAGGATGGACACTGACTTTCACAATCATTTATGTTTCAGCTGCCAAAAGCCGTTCATTTGCACACTGTGACCTACCGCTTGGTCAGGGTTGGTGCCAATGAAAGCAAAGAGCTGCCCCAGAAGGACGCTGTAAGTGGGCTTATCCCTGCTGTCCTCGATGGCCAGTGACTGCAAGAGTGTAAAGGAGCTACTGCGGTGACTGGTCACGTGACGACGTCTACAGAAAACAAAACTGTAATAAATGAGCAAACAACCATGCTCAGGGAGGCTGTCTGAACACTGTGTGCACTAAACATTGGTATCCTGCCTTGGCCAAAAACTGTTTACCTCTGATTTGCTCTAGTAAATTCCAAGTCTTCATTACCAATCATTTCCAGGTCAGAAGGAGCAGACATGCTTCGAAGGAAAACTGGCTGCCGGACAGCATGAGATGCCACCTTTGTTTCTGAAGCTGACTTACATGCTGCAAGAAGAAGGAAAAATGCTTAACACTTCTGTCTCGTCTGTAGAGAGGTACAGCACAGCTAAGTGTAATGGAAGCACCACACTAAGTGCATCTTCACTTTATGTCAGGGATCAGCCAGTGATCGAGCTAGCAGACAAGACCAACAAAGTAAGCGGTAACTTTAAAAACCTAAATACATGACTAAACTTTATCTTAGCTTGAAAATTTAAAGTCTTTTGTTTTTATTATTAAATTAGCTTTCCAAAGAAAGGACAAAGATTCATTTAATAAATATCAGTGTTCATTTCATTTAAGTATTCTTTTTGATGTTTTGAGACAGGGTTTCTCTGTGTAACCCTGTCTGTGCTTGAACTCACTCTGTAGACCAGGCTGGCTTCAAACTCAATAGATCCGCCTGCCACTGTCTCCCGAGTGCTGGGATTAAAGGCGCGTGCCATCATGCCCAGCTTCAATATAAGCCTTCTCAAAAGAAAAGGGAGCTAGGGCTACAGCTCAGTGATACATCATTTTCTTGGAATGCAGGTCTTAAGTTCAGTGTACAAGATTGAAGAGATGAAAAAGGTAAGAAGGCACAAAATGGAAACATCAATTCCTTTCTCTCCTAATTTTTTTTTTGGTATTGGGATTGATCGTGGCTACTGCATATTAATTAGGAATGCAGGCACTGACCCACTGTGCTGTATCCCTACATCTTTACAGGATCTTGGCACTGCCCAGATTGGCTTTTGTTCTCTAGTTGCACAATTTGTAACCTGAATTATTTTTTTTTGCCAGCCTCCAAATGTCTTAATTAAAATAAATGCAGAATCATTTATTTCAGAGACTGCCTTTGACTATATGTACTCTTAGGAATATTAAGCTTACTTTGGGCTATTTGAGTGACAGCTCTAGTTTGATTATAGTTATTGGAGAAAATACTACATTTGAGCTAGACCATGACTGTATTTTCCTGTTAGATAATCCATTAACAACAAGACAATGACTGTTTTATTTTTAATTTTTTTAAAGATTTATTTCATTTTTAAATGTGTATGCATGTGTATGTGCATACACATATATGAGTGTCAGTTTCTATGGAGGCCAAAGAAGAATCCCATCTCCAGAAGCTAGAGTTACAGGTGACTGGGAACCTCCTAACATGGGTGCCAAGGACTGAACTGGTATTCTGCAAGAGCAAGAAGGATTCTTAACAACTGAATTATCTCTCTAGTCCCATAGTTGTTTTATTTTACTTTTTAAATTTTTAAAAATATTTATTTGTTTAAATTCTTTAAAAATGTGTGTTGGTATTTGGCCTGCATGTATGTCTGTGTGAGGGAGTTAGATCCACTAGAACTTGAGTTACAGACAGTTGCGAGCTGCCATGTGGGTGCTGGGAAATGATCCCTAGTCCTTTGGAAGACAGTGCTCTTAACTGCTGAGCCATCTCTCCAGCCCCGAGTTGTTTTATTTAAAATAAATAACTAAATTGAGGGATTGGGGAGATGACTCAAACATTTAAAAGCTTGTCATAGCATCCTGAGAACCAGTATTCAGATCCCCAGAACCCATGTAAATGTCAGGTGGGTATGGTAGCCCCAGAGTAGGCTGGCTAGCAAGAAAGACGAGCCATATGGGTGAGCTCTCAGTTTAAGCCAGAGGCCTTGCCCCAAGGAATAAGGTGAATGAGCAATTAAGGATAATCCCCATCCTTAGGCCTCAAAGGCACAAGAACACATGTAACCCCCATACACACATATGAAAAGGGGGGAAAACTGAAATAAAATAAGTCAAAATTGTAGGGAAAAGTCCTTTCGCATTTTAAGAGTAGGCAGCTTGAATCTAAAATATGGTAAACCTGTCTCTCAGCTGCTACCAGCTTGTTATCTATGATTGCGAGCCCCCTGGAAAGTATCATCAACTTTATGGAGTGACTGAAGTTTCCATTAAAAATCGGCTATTTTAGATAAACAAAGGCAATAGTGACCAGGAATGCATATAGTGGACCACATATATTTCCCAAGGTAACTATTTCCTTGGGAGATACATTTTCAAACCAAGAATTAAAATGTGACCTGGAAGAGGGGCCTGGAGAGATAGCTCAGAGGTTAAGAGTAATTGCTGTTCTTCAAGAAGACCTGGGCTGATTCCCAGCATTCACATGGTGGCTTACAATCATTTGTAACTCCAGTTCCAGGGGATCCAATGCCCTCTTCTAGACTGCCAGCACCAGACACAGACATACATTTTGGTAAAGCACTCATATACATAAAATAATTGTTAAAAAAAAACTTTTAAACTTTAAAAAACTGTGATCTGGGGACTGGAGAGATGGCTTAGGGGTAAAAGCACCGGCTGCTCTTTCAAAGGTCCTAAGTTCAATTCCCAGGAACTACATGGTGGCTCATAATCATCTACAATGAGATCTGGTATCCTCTTCTGGTGTGTGTATGCATAATAAATAAAGAAATCTAGAAAGCCTGTCATCTGGGGATTTCCAGTAATAATCAATTCATGGCAAGTCCTGCCAGAAGATCCTATATAATGAAAACCCAGTCTTGAGTTTAAAAAAAAAAAAAAAAAAAAAAGACTCAAGTCTGGTTGTGGTGGTATACACGTTTGACCTCAGCACTTGGGAGGCAGAGATAGGTGAATCTCTGTGAGTTCAAGGCCAGCCTGGTCTACAAAGCGAGTTCCAGGACAGCCAGGGCTGTTACACAGAGAAACTCCGTTACTCTGTCTTGAAAAAAAAAACAAAAACAAAAGATACACTTAAAAAGGAAGGAAGGAAGGGTAAAGGAAAGGAAGGAAGGAAGGAAAAAGACTGCCACATAAAAGACTCACAATGCTGATTACCTAAATGCTTGTTACTCTGAAAAATAATAGCATGTGTAACTATGAAAACCATGAACTTAAAACAGGGAGCATGGAAGCACTGATTACATAAACACACGCCATTGCACTCCTTAGATGCCCCAGGAGGAACCCTCAAAGACAAAGGGGATCCATTCAGGATGACTTCATAGGAATTAAAGTCTTAGAGACTAAAGAAAATAAGAAGCAAGAAGGAAAATGTTTATATTTCCTGTTTTGTTGTTCTAGAAAAACCCAGGAGTGGATTATTTAACAATAGTTGATGTCTATTTATGAACAGAGCCTGGAACAGTACCAGGTGTCTCTGCTGGTGTCCCTGAGATGCTCCTGGTGAGGCCTGACTGGGCTGCAATGGTGACGTGCAGCAGCAGCTCGGCTCGATTCATCAGACTCTTCACCAGCGTCTTTGTTTTGGCCAGGGGGTGAGAGGGCTTCTGAGTAAGAGAATTCACTTCTTGGAGGAACTTCTCCCTAGAAAGAGAGACTAGGGTGGGTTTAGTTGTTCTCCAGCTCACCCCACTCAGCCTTCAGGGATGAGGACAGGAGCAGTTACCTAGTGAACACTGCTCACCTGCCCCTTCTCCATCCAATGGTTCTGTTTTTTTGTTTCAAATGCCTGTATTACTTTCTGAGCATTCAAAGAAGAGCTGCGGACTTACCAGTAAGTAACTGAGTATCTGGTGAACATGCAACACGAAAAAACTATCAAGAACTGGACCTGCAGCGTTCTGAGCACCAAGGTGAGAAGCCAGTATGAGAGTGAGTAACGGCACTAACCTCAGTGAGAGAACCATGTTTTCAAGATCGTTTCCATCAAAGGAGACTTCCTTCATTGAACACAAAAGTTCTAGTTCTTTCATTTTGTTCTAAAGAAGGAAAAACCAAGAAAAGATGGTATGCATGATCTGCAAGAACCAGGTTTACTATCCATTTCTTAGCAGAACAGAACAAAGTTAGGGTCCAACCACCACCTTTGGTTTGTGCACTCTGCTGCTGTTAGAAGTGATCCCTGCTTTTGTTTCCACTTTCCAAGCTGCGGGAATTAAATCAGTGCCTTGGACAGGCTGAACAAGTGCTCTACTGCAGGGCTATAGCCTCAGACCTAACTTTTTTGACACAGTGTCTTGGTTTGTAGTGAAGGCTGACACTGAATTCACAGTCTTCCTGCCTTGACTTCTTGAGTGCTGGAATTATATACTTCTATGTGATAAAATTTAAAAATTGCATGGCCTATTTTCTGAGGACTTATGACTCAAAGTGTATTTTTAAATTTTTGTTTTCATTTTTAAGATTTGAAAGCAAAATTTGATAATAATGGTACTATCTTTTCCTTCTATTTATTTATTTGCTTACTTATTACTGTGTGAGTGTGGGAGTATGTGCATGTATGCCACAAGCCTGTGTGGAGGTTAGAGGGCAACTCCTCTCAAGGTTGGGACTCTGGTTAGTTATTAGGCCTGGTGGCAAGCACCTCAACCCACTGAGAATCTCACCAGCCTGATAATGGTAACTTCTTTAGCCTTCTTCAAAGCTATTCAACCAGTTTAAAATCAAGGACTTGTATACTAACATGCTAATCTAGCTACTTTCATTTAACCTTAGAGAATGGGTATGTCACACAGTGTATAAGGTTCCGGAAGAAACACTACTTTCTCTGCATGCATGAGTGTGGAACATTTGCTCTATAAGTGGTCCCCAGTGGGGACTCACAGTGCACTCACCTCATTAAAATGGTAATCATAGAAGAAAGGCATGTTGTTCTCCAGCTTGCCCTGCATGGCATCCTCAACCTCACTTTGCCACTTCTGCTCCAGTTCAGCCACACTCTAGGATGGTTAAAAATACAACATGTACACAGATGCAAGAAAAAACGAGGACAATCTCAAAGTTTGGAATTTGGGGTAACAGCTACTGAAAATTTATTTAACTTGCCAAAAAACCTGTTTCATACAGTTGATACATTCCTCCTTTTCACTTACCTGCAGCTGTCTCTCCATGGCATTGAGTTTCTTAAAGGTCTCTCCCATAATTTTACACAATAAATCATATTCCTCAGCATGTTCTTCCTGATATTGGAAATTGATCAGGGACTGTAGTGCATCAACCAAGTTCAAGTGCTTAATAACGCAGGACACTACCATTTCCTCCATGACGTCAGGCTGAATCACTTCTCTGTGGTGATAATGGAAATCAGTCAGGTGTATGGTAAACTTAATTTAACAGCACCATATGCAACAGGCTAGAAATCATAGGCTTTGACTCAAACCCTGATTTACCATAACCCTTGTATTATACTAGAGGAAGAGATAGTGGCACTGCACATGGTATGTGCTAGCAGTTAGCTTAGCATAGTAGCTGATAAAACTGACTCTGGCTAATGAAGCTGAAGATTAAAATTAAAGAGATCTCCCTTAGTAAGACCTGTATGTTTTGAGTTAGAGTCATATTACAGCTGGAATAAGTCTAAAGCTCTTGACCAGACGTTCTGGAAGCTGAGGAGCTGGCTCACTGGGTTGGATACAAAAACCTAAGCACCACAATGCTAGTCCCAGGCAGCCACATAAAAGTCAGATGACAGCTGGGCAGTAGTGGCACATGCTTTTAAACCCAGCACTTGGGAGATGGAGGTAGGCGGATCTCTGAGTTTGAGGCCAGCCTGGTCTATAGAGTGAGTTCCAGTACAACCAGGGCAGTTACACAGAGAAACTCTGTCTCACTAAAAACAATCAAACCAAACAAACCAAAAACAGGTGAGGCTGCACATGGCTTCAGTCTCAAGGCTTGATACAGAGACAGGAGGATCCAGGCACTTGATGGCCAGCATTGCCAACTGTTAAGCTTCATTTAATAAGAACCCATTTCAAAAGCAAGTGGCTGGGAGTGATAGAGCAGGATACATATACTAGGTTATACAGAATACTGTTTATGGATCTGAGAGGGCTCAGTGGAGAAAGGGACTTGTTGTCAAGCCTAAGAAACCAAGTTTGATCCCCTGGACACACATGGTAGGAGAGAACCAACTGAAGCTGTCTTCTGACCTCCACACGCGTGCCATTGTGTGCATAGGAAAGGGGAGACCCATGAAGATGACTTCAGCTGAGAATAGCACAAGCACATTTGTGACTCTAACACTTGAGTTTGTCTCTTCCTTGGAATCAGAAGTAAAGACATGTTCCTATACTGTATGGAAATCAAAAGAAGATGCTGAGGTCAGATATGAAGGTCAAACTGTCAGAGGAAAATTTAGAGCTTTCCAAGTTTTACCAGGCATTGGAATTCAACAGGAAACATTTTAAGACACAGCTAACAGCCCCACCATTAGACCCTCAGTTTCAACAAGGGTGAAGTGGGGCTTCACACCAATATTGCCAGGGCTGCTCGGCTGTGACTGGAGAGCCACAGAATGAGAGCCACTGGCTGCAATGCTACCTGGTTGGCTCACTAAATACTCAGCTCATGTCCACCAACTATACAAAAGGTTTTTACATAACTGAACTAATTTTTTTATGGTGTTGGGGCTCAAACCCAGAGACTTATGCATAGCAGGAAAGCACTCTTCCACTGAGCTAACACAAAGCCCAAGTAAACTTAAAGTTCAAGGTTCACTAGCTAGATATAAAATGAAACATGGTGTCCCCAAGATCTGAACATACTTTATACTTGGTCTAAACTGAGGTCGTGCACGCCCAGAAATTTCCCTGAGCTTTATCATGATCCCTGGAGGCAGCCTGATCCGAGGCAGGTCAAAGTAGTTCCCAACAGGAGGCACGAGAACATCTGAAGGGTAGGTAAATTCTCTGTCTTCTTCTATGGTCAGAGGCAGTGGAGAGGGACTTGGAGTAAGAGCAGGGGAGATAACACCATTGGCCTCCACCTGCCATTGGCACCTGGAAAGAGAGAAATGAGGCTCTTCACTCCTTCTTAACAAAGATTACTAGAAAGCCATTGGAGTGGTTGTAGCTACATCAGAGACAAGAAAGCTCATATGATGTATTCAGCAAACCTTCTCCAAAGGCTACTGAGCACTTTGTGGAAGCTACCTCCTTTTTTCCTGGGAATCTACATCCTTTCCAACACGTACTTAAGAAACCCTGGGGCTTCATAGTAAAAGCTGAAAGCATCACATGGTTACAACCCCCCCATTATGTCTGATTTTCTCATCATACATCTACCCTACCTGTACAGTCTTTGAGCTGGAGAAAAACTCATGAGTTTCAAGAAAAGTTAGCAAAGTAAGACTGAGAAGGCAGGAGGTGTCATTTTCATCCCATTCCTCAGATACTAAGACACCAACGAGAGGGTCAGATAGGGGCACAATTAACTGAGAAATGCACTGAGTGCTGTTTACCAGATGAAGTCTACTTCTGTTTGTGGGCAAAAGTCTCTCCAGGCAGACTTTCTGTTACCTTTGTAAAAGTTTGGACCGCAATAGTTCCTGACAGGCTTCCTCTTCTTTGGTAATTTCTGGTCCGTTGTACAGGATTCTTAACATGGAACAAGCTAACACAGACAGACCTAAGGCCAGGTCTACCAGGAAGGGCAAGCCTCCCGAGACATCCTCCGAGGACTCCTACAATGCACACAGGGGCAAACCACACACACAGTCAGTGGACACTAGCAGAGCACTGCAAGCTGAACTGCACCACACTGGACCATCCCCACTGGGTTTCACAGAGCAGCACTAGGTACAGTACCCAACATCAGAAAAAAAGGGTAGCACTGGAATGACCATTGAATGAGGTCTCAACTTAGTTCTGGGGAGTGAACTTCACCTTAGAAACAAGCACAAACCACGTGCAGAAAGCTAGGATGCTTGCTTGACTAGGTTATGCATAGTCAAAGAAGACTGTTATTCTGTCACTGAGTGCACTGAGGTTACAGGGAAACACCTGCATACCTCCTGGGTAGCAGTCCTTTTGCTTGATAAACAGAGGACAGAGACCACTGTCTCATAGGGTGCACATGCTAGCTGGCAGCTCAGCCTGAGAGGCGGAGGCTCTGTGCTGGGTCAAGTTCTAGTAACCTCCAAGTCTATAGTATAACCCAAGGGGGAAGTCCAACTGCTTATGCCAACTGAGTGTTCCAGCTGCCTTTGCTCTGTGGGAACATGCTAGAGCCAGGTCACCTCTTCAGGCCTCAAAGAATCCTAGCCACAGGTTTCTGTGCTGCTGAACTGACTTTAGGTCCCATCTCCTTTCATTCCACAGAACGACCACTCACTCCTGCTAGGTTCCTAGTTGTTGATGAGGAGACAAATGAAAGAGTAGCTCATATTTTGCCCTGTTTCCAAGGCAAATATGATCTATGTCACCAAGGCACACAGGACAGATTAGGTTCAGTACCTGAGCGCGAACTGTGCAAGCAAAGCCCCACATGGCTTTGTCAGGAGTGTTGTGCTCACGGCCACTTCTCATCTCAAAGGAGAAGGTGACTGTATCGCCTTCAACCTTAAGATTTAAGGGGGAAAATGAACTTTAAGAAAGACAAATAATTTCCAAGAGAGCGATGTATTTCAGAGATTGATTTAAAAAAAAATTTTTTTTTTTTTTTTATATACAGTCTTGCTCTGAATTCATGATCCTCCTGTCTCAGCCTCTAGAGTACTGGATCACAGGAGTTTACCACCAAATCTCTGGCTTAGAGATTTACTTTATTTTATTAATTCATTTTTTTTAAGATAGGGTCTCTCTATGCAGCTCTGGCTAGCTGGAACTCACTATGTAGACCAGGCTGGCCTCAAACTCACTGAGATCCACCTGTGCTCTGTTCTCTCCCCTCATTTCTTCTGAGCCTGACTTGTGCCAAGGAGGAGGGAAAGAGCAGATCAAGATTTAGCTCACCCAGACATCTGGGCAGACCGTTGTCACTGGCTAATTAAAGTGTGCAACGCACTAATTGTGCGTGCAACATACAAGCTCAGGAAACATACTAAGCATATTTGGGGTCAGTGGGCTTCTGATCCCTATTTGTGCTCTGGGCATACACTAGTGAGTAGCTCAAAGGCCCAGATTATAAAGCGTAACCCTACTCATATCAGTTTGAGAACTGATTGTTATTTTTCTTCAAAGGACAAATTCATTTGAAAACATTAACTCAAAAGTTTTAAATTGCAGCATAGTGTGGTCCTTGTCCACAGCGGGACCCTGGGAAGGACTAGCAGCCCAACCCCCAAGGGAAGAACTAGCTATGATAGCTGCTGACCACAAAGAACCCTATGGATGGATTCAATCTCTAGCATGGGACAGGGGTCTGATGTTCTGAAAGCAAAAGGAGGGTAATTCTGAAGAGAAATGGGAAAGTTGTAGGTCTAACAACCTGGAACCACCCTAACTAACTAAAGTCCCCATGGCAAAAACTTTCTGGGGTTACAGTTAGTCCATGGCCCATGAAGTATGGTCACCTTTCTTTTCTAGAAAGAGGTTGTGACTTGATACCATACCTTCACCAAGTCCTTCGGCCAACCAGTTCCTAAGACACTACGGCTGCCATATCCCAGAGTGTTGCCTCCATACTCAGCAACCTTCCTACTGTTTGTGTTAGGCCCCGCGTATATCACCAACTTCAAAACAGAAAATAGACTGTTAGACTGTAAAAGAAAAACAAAAACAACATCTACAAATAAAGAGGCTGCAAAAAATATTTGTAAAACAACATATTCATAACCAGGTAACGGTGTCATTATAACATAACTAATAGATCTTCATATTTAAGGTCTAACTGATACAAGTTTGGAAGCAATCAGCTACTGGTGTTTATAATATGGCCAAAGAAAAATAATAAATTATTAATAGGCATATTTCTTTTCTTTCTTTCCTTTTTTTTATTTTTTCCTTTTTCCATGAAAAGGTTTCTCTGTGTAGCCCTGGCTGTCCTGGAACTCATTCTGTAGATCAGGCTCAACTCAAACTTAGAGATAGATCCACCTGCCTCTGCCTCCTGAGAGCTGGGATTAAAGGTGTGCACCACTACCACTCGGCAACAGGTATATTTCTTATATTTTCAAATCTCTATTATTACAGGAATATGAAAACTTAAATAGTTATGCCTGGCTATTGTGCATGTGCATTTCTTAAATAGCTATTTTTATCAGAGTTATCTGAACTCATTAACAAAAGGTACGGTCTGGCCCCTGAAGTTCTCCCCAAAATTAATAAAGTGAGCTAATATAGGCAGGTTCTAATACCTAATACAAAGTAAAAGCACCCCTCCAAAAAAATCAATAAATAACTAAGGATTAAAAAATGCAACAAAGTGAAAACAAGCCACACATTCTTAGAATGTTGCTTAATGGCATAAAAAGAAATGACAAAGTATGGGTCAGGAAGGTGATTGCTGCTTGTAGGGACAATTTTCATCTGTTAATACTATTCTCCTATCACCCATTTACATCCAGTTGGCTGTGCTCTTTGTTATTAAAGTTGTGCCATAGTCCACGTGGGAAGGTGAGAGGACAACTTTGTGAAGTTAGTCCCCTCCTTTTACTTGTGAGTGGGTTTTAGGGATCTATATGAGGTCATTAAGCTTCTGCTACATGAGCCTTATCTACTGAGCCCTCTGGCCATCACTGGATGCTTTTCTTTTTCTTTCTTTGGTTTTTTTCGAGACAGGGTTTCTCTGTAGCTTTGGAGCCTGTCCTGAAACTAGCTCTTGTAGACCAGGCAGATCCGCCTGCCTCTGCCTCCCGCGTGCTGGGATTAAAGGAGTGCGCCACCACCACCCGGCTCAAAATGCATACTTTAAGAATCTGTTAATATGACCTTTTTTTTTTTTTTTTGGTTGGATGCTTTTCTAATATAAAAGAAAGAGAGCAACAGCTCACTTGGCATTCAAGTATGTCCAGAGGAAAGAGCACTCTGGCTTCCATAACTACCAAGTCCGAGGGCTACAGTGCACTCTGTCATACCTGGTAGCTAAGCTCAGATGTGAAAGCTGCATCTTTAACACTGGATGTATGTTGTTAGCTAGTGAGCTCTTATCTTTTAGACCGCTTGCTGACAGCACCCAGGGACTATAGGGAGAGAAAATATGTTTGTCTACATAGTAAGCCTCCTTGTGCATCATAATTCTAATGTATAGGGCAGGCACTAGTCAGTACACACTGGAAGATGCAAATTATCATTTTTAAAGGAAAAACAAAATGATACCAACTAAAGTGGTAACCTGTTTGCACATGAGGCACTGCAGGTACAACACTTGAACTGAGGAGACAAGCAGGCTGGAGCCAGGCTCCACAAAGCATCTTAGCTGCAGGCAAAGGTGAGTTTTGAGGACACATTTTCAACTCCTCCATACATCTAGGATTCTTGACTCTCCTAAAATCTAACAGGGAAGAGGATTTCACATCTCTTGGTCATGTATCTCACCTTCTCAAGGCAGATGTGGCTAAGTTCTTTACCTTTACCGTAAAAGCCTCCTGAGATGGGAATAAGACCAGTTGCCCTTACTGTTCACAAAGGGCAGAGATGAAATGTAGCTGACCAATGACATGAAGACAGCAAATGCAGTGCTATTCTGCACTCTTTCACTAGCCTTTCCTCATGAATCCAATGTGGTTGTTTACAATTCAACATCAACAGATGCAAACCCTGACTTTTCTAAATGGCCATTAAGCCACCAGTTGGGAACTGCTCCTCCTCAAAATCTGTAGGCGCCTGAGACAATGACAAAGAAGAAAACACAAACCAGACTCAGGCACATCTGAACCTTCTAAAAGCCACCTTCTTCCATAGGACACATGAGAAGCCCCAAGAACTGGACAGAGAGACCTTTTCAGAAGAACAGTCATCACACAGCTACACGACTCCCAAGAGGGAAAGTAGGAGGCAGCAGAGTCACAGGAAGTCCTCTGTCCAAGCTCATGGACACTTATAAAGACAGTGTTTACACGCCCTAACAGTCCTGCTCTCAGAAACAGCTGTGGCTCTTCAAATCCCTCAGTCACTATATTCCAAAGCACTAGCTGAGGGTAGTCTCCTGAGAGAGACCTATAGGCAGAAATTAGTCAAGAATGGCAGCCAGTGCAAAGGAAAATAAGAAGCAGCTAAGTTGAGGCAGCAGTGATAACCCATTCCTGCTTACTTTGTCATAGTCGTATTGCGACGAGCATCGGCTATCAAATCGTAGATACAGGCAGCGAGCTCCTGGGATATGAACAGTCTCTTTAAATTTATAGTTATCTCTGACAGGGTGTACTGTTTCCACAGTCTTCCCAGCAGCCCATGGGGCAGGGATCTTTAAGCCAGTGAGAAAGCCTGGCTCTTCCTTTTCTTCTAGCATTCTAAAACCAGAGAAAGAGAAAGTGGTGTAGCTTAACAAGGAAACAAAACAAAAACAAGCATAAAGTGCAGAACACAGGTTAAGAAACTGTTTTAAGTTTCCCAGAGCACACAGTATGACAAACACCCTACAACATAAGTACTGAGCAGCAATGGAAAGCATTTGAGAATGCTCTATACTTATGTCTTTATCTTTCTATTAGCAGGCAATATATTACTCCTCACACACAAGCTTAGAGCACTGCATATGCATTCAGGAAAAGACCTTTGATAACTCTCCTCAGAAGGCCTGGGGGTGGGGCTGAAGACGGTCACTTTTCCCAACCCCACAGTCTCAGTGCTCATGAAACTGTGGCAACCCCACAAGTCCCCAGCTGCTTTCCCTTGCAGTTTTACTCAGGAAAAGTGCCTGTGAAACCCCCTTCTCCATTCTCATCCAACCTGCAAGAACTCTATGGAGCCTGAGGCTATCCAACACAAACTTAAACTCTGAACTTAGCTGCATGAAGTCACTTCCTTTGCTTCAGCTTCACCACAGAGCTGTGCTGATACCAGTCACTCAATGCTAAGTAAAAAAGTTAGGCCCAGCATTGAGGAGGCACAAGCTGGAGAGTCAGGTGTTCAAGGACAGCCTGAGCTACAGTGAGTTTTTAGCCAGCCTGGGACACTGGGGAATGTCTCAAAAAAGACAGAAGGGGTTGGGAGGGAGAGAAGAAAGGAAAACAGCCAACCACACAGAGAAGCTTCTGCCTTATAGTCCCAACTCTGTGATTACTGAGATGGGAGGACCACTTGAACCTCTGCCCCTTTAAAAAACAAGCCAGGCATGGTGCATACACCTTCAAATCCAGAACTCAGGAGACAGAGGCAGGTAGAACTCTGAGTTTGAAATCAATCTGGTCTATATAGTGAGTTTCAGGCCACCCAAGACTATATAATAAGACCCTGTCTAATAACAAAACAAAAACAAAACCACACACCAAAAATAATAACAATATAAATAAATAAATCTGCCAAACTCAATGTTTCTTGCATGTTTACTACTATGAGAGTTTCAAATCAATCTTAAATGTTCCCCTTCTCATAGGGGAATATAGTCTAACTTGTCCCTATAAATTGAAAACAATTCTATAGCTACCTGTGAAATTCTGGCCCCGAGGTATTTTCTTTTCCAGTTAAATAATCCTAGCTAAAAGTAACTGTTATAAAAGGAATACAAGGCTTTCACCAGAAGAAAGTAAAAGCGTGCACATGTTACCTCTCCTCAGGGAACAGCCTGCACTTCTGGTCTGAGGTGCCACACGGGGAACAGCGCACCTCAGCAAAAACCGGACACTGGGTTTTAAGCAGCAAGGCTGTCTGAAACACAAAACCATCTGATGTCTTAACTGGGGAGGCTCCCGACATAGACTTACAAGTCACACTTGCAGCCTTACAGTCCTAGCTGCCCTCCTTCTCTTGGAAGCACCCACTGGTGAGGAAACACACACACACACTCACACACACTCACACACATACACACACACCTTGCGTGTACTTTACTCTCAGCTAGTTGAGGACTCAGAACATTAGATGTGAAGCAGGCTGTCCAATTCTGCACATTAGCACCTCTACAATTCTGCACATTAGCACCTCTACAATTGGTCAGCACTCAACACTTGCTAGACTAGAGCTAGTCATTAAGTCACACAAACAAATAAAATCTGTCCCATAACACGCCTGTTTGTTGTTTAGGACTTGGAGGTTTTCTTGGCAAAGGACTGGCTAAAGTGTTATCATGTCTTCTGTGGCAAAGTGAGGTGTGCAGAGAGCAGGTCAGGCCCACCTGGCTGGTGTAGAGCACGAGCTGTACCAACTGCGGCATCAGGGCGTCGGCCATGGTCAAGGTCTGCAAATTGGGGTGCATCAGGGAGGTCAGCAACACTGGGAGAAGGTGACCAAGCATAGTGGCCTTGGTAACTTGTTCCAAGCCTTTTAACCTAGAAGTCCAGGAAAAAACACAGCCTAAGCAATTTCATACATGGAGAAGAACAACCACCACATTCCATGTCTAAGAACTCCCTCAAACATATCTCTTTAAACCTGTCAATTCCATCCATTTCTCAAACCCCTACTGCTTTTCAGTCCAGGTCATACAGCTCTGGGCCCCCACAGTACTTCATTAACAGATCCTGAAATGCTGTGACTCTCTAAGCACTCAGTGCCTGCCCTTCCAGGTCTCTGGCCTCTGGTCTGCAGGTTCTCTACTATGCTGAGACTCTGAAAGGAGGGATGGAGGGCTACAAAGTGCATTTACCAGCTCACAGTCCAAGACCTTCACCTGGGGAGTAGCAATTGAGGCTCATGTGCATTTTAGAAGCAGGCAAAAAAAATTGTTTTAATAATTGTAATGGTGGCAAAATATACCTAACATATAATTTGTTATCCTGATCATTTTGAAGCATAAGTTTCAGGATTAGAATAATGTTCAACCATTACCACTGCCCATCACTCTAACTCTATTTATGCTACAAACCCAAACCCCTATACCTGTTTGGAAAGAACTCTCCTCCTCCAGCCCTAGTAACTACCACTCAACTTCCTTCATGTATGGTTTTGACTACTAACTAGGCAGATTTAAAATCTGTCTTTAAAGTTGCTCTCTTAGTATCTCATTTCCCTGCAAGAAGGATCAAAGCCTGCCCATCTCTCTAAGAAAGAAGGGAGCCATGAGTCCTCCAAGGTTACTGAGGATACTGGAGTTCGAAGTGGGTGCCCCATTTCAGCATCCCCCATTACACTCCGCCTATGCCCAAGTGTTGCAAGCGGAGATCAAATGTCTTCATAAGCCTTGGTGCAAAGCCTACCTGGGTTATAGTGTTCTCAACCTAAATTCCCATCTACCATCTTCAAATGGGCAACAACCAAAGTATAGGAGAGACACACTGAAACAAAGACTGATGCGAAGTCACATTAGGTCAATATATCATAAAAATATAGTGTGTAACTCATTTTGAAAAGCAAGAGATTTTGTGAGGGCCTCATATCTGGAGAAGTCAAAGACAGGAGGTCTATTGGAGGGAGGGGGCCACTTGGTCTTTCTGGCCACCCTGCTAGCTTTCACCCGAAATAATCACACAGAAAACTGTATTAATTAAATCACTGCTTGGCCCATTAGCTCTAGCTTCTTATTGGCTAATTCTTACATCTTAATTTAACCCATTTCTAGTAATCTGTGTATTGCCATGTGGCAGTGGCTTACTGGCAAAGATTTGGCATGTCTGACTCTGGTGACTCCATGGTGTCTCTACCTGCCTCGTCTTCCCAGCATTCTGTTTAGTTTTCCCTGCCTAGCTTTGTTCCCCTATAGCTCTGCTATAGGCCCAAAGCAGTTAATTTATTAACCAATGAAAGCAACACAGACAAAAGGACCTCCTACACCAGTGGTCCGAGGCACTATGTCAGTGACACCTGTGCAGCACACAGTTATCTGTACCACTGTCACTTTACCCCAAAGGAACTATGCACAGCACTGGTTAAAAGCAAATTTGAGCTGGATGGTAGTGCACATCTTTGATCTCACCACTTCAGAGGATCTCTGTTAGTTCAAATCTGTTCTATATAGTAAGTTCCAGAATAGTCAGGGTTATGTAGAGAGACCCTGTCTCAGAAATGAATGAATGAATGAATGAATAAAATAAAAGGAAGAAAAAGGGTAAGAAGAAAAGCAAGCAAGGCCAACTTGAGGGCAATGGCAGTATTGAAGGCCAGGCTGCCCAACAGAACCTTGCTAACATTAGGTCACAGTGCAAGCATAGGATCAGTCTCACCTAAAAGCATATTAAAATGTATGAGTACCCTTGGTGTTACAGCACCATTTCAGCCTTTCTCACATGCATGTTTGTATACTTTCTAAAAAGTCTCATTTGATAAGCTGCAGCTGGCAATCCCCATGCTCACCTTTGCTCTCGGTCAGCTATGTCACTGTTTATGAGGGCAGTGGTGACCTGCTGCAGCATTTCCAGTACTTCATCACATCCAGTCAGGATCTGGGTGGCAAGAGCCAAAATACTGGCTTTTAACTCCTAGGTAGAAAAGACCATGAGGTTAGTTTCCAGCGTTGTGATGAATAATGCACGCTCACAATGACAACATGACATGATGTGTTTATTCAACAACACATTTCCAGATGAAATGATGTTGCCAGAAGCCCAATGCAGTGAGCTCCTCTTGAGTGGCAGGTAGGAATTTGACTTGGGAGGCCAGAGTCTGGAGTGCAGCTAGAAATATGCAGTATTTCACAGGGAAGACACTGTGTGTCTAGCAGCAAGGCCTAGCTCCCGTCCCATTCAGCACAAGAGAGCTCCTGGAGGCCCAGACACTGTCCGGGTGGAGGACTGCCTTGGGTGGTATGAGCACAGCTAAAGAGAAAAACACAACAGTAAAAAGCACATGTACAGGCAGTGAGTAAAATGAAACAAACCACAGCATGCTGAAATAGGACAAGTGGCCTTGTCCTAAAGTCTTAGCCCAGCACATTTAAAATGCAGCACATTGAAAAGCCCAGTTAAAGCAGTAGCAATGGGCTACTGAACATGAAAGAACAGGACAGACTGTCTGGGAATGCAACTGTTAATAAATACAAGGCAAGAGCACAGAACAGTTCAGTTCACAACTCTTTTCTCATAAAAAAAAAAACAAAACAGAGAACTAACTCTACACGGCATCTGTGCCTTGTTTCTACTAGGTGGTTGCTACATCACCTAGCCCATTCTGCTCTTGACAAAAGTCTTTCTTCATCTCTATACTATTTAATTAAGAATTTATAAAATTCACTGGGTGGTTGTGGCACACGCCTTTAATCCCAGCACTCGGGAGGCAGGGGCAGGCAGATCCCTATGAGTTTGAGGCCAACCTGGTCTACAGAGTGAGTTCCAGGACAGCTAGAGCTGTTACACAGAAAAAACCCTGTCTCAGGGGGAGAAAAAGGTTTTTTGTTTTATTTTGTTTTGTTTTAAATAAGGGTCTCACCATGTAATGTAGTCCTGGTAGGTCTGGAACTCACTGAAAGCTGGGCCTCAAACTGAAAAAGATCCACCTGGCTTTGCCTCTTGAAAGCTGGAATTAAAGGCATGTGCCACCATGCAGAGCTCCAATTTTTTTTTTATTTATGTGTATGTATGTGAGACTACATGAGTTTATAGGTATCACATGTGTGCAGGTACCTATGGAGGCCACAAGAGGGAATTAGGTCGTTATGAACTGCTACATGGGAAACCAGGAACAGGACTGATTCCCTCAGGCTTGCAGCAAGCACTTTACCTGCTGAGCCGTTTCACTTTGTATTGAAGCAGGATCTCACACTGTGGTTCAGGCTAGCCTAGAATACACCATGTAGCCCAGGTTGACCTTTGATTTTCCACAATCCTTATGGCTCAGCCTCTAAAGTCCTGGGATTTTGGGTGTGTGCCAACCTATCAAACTCTCAAAAATGAAATTTTCAACAGCAACACAAAAAGGGCCCTGACTATCTGTCAGAATGACAACAACCACTGCTATAAAAACATCTGTGCACTGCCATATTATCATATGCAAACAAAAGGCTGAGTTTACAAAGATGCTCATTTAAAAACAGTAACAGAAAACTAAATGGACTATATGGTTAGAAACTATTTCAAAGATCAAAAATTTATCATCTTAAGTTATTTAAACAAAAAGAATATAAAACCATGCAAATATTGAAAGTGGTTAGAATGTAATGCTCTCAAATTGACTTTAAAGTGTAGTGAGATCATTTGTGGGTGCCAAACTTAACAATTCTTACAAAACAAAAAGAAACAAAGGCACAAAGAGACCACCCGGAGCAAATGAATAACACATTATGAGAGTGTCACAAACATGGTGTAAGCACTGGGCAATGACAGAGAGACCTATGAAATGAGCGACTGTAGCCCTCCCACAGAAATATAAACAACACTGTGAATCTGATGTCTTCTACACAGAAATTCAGCAACTGTGGAGGAAGCATCGTTGAAATAGAGCTTGTGTTTACCTGTACCTTCAATGTCTCTCCCTGCAAGGAGCTGTCACTGTCATCATTCTCATCAGGTTTAATCAAAACAGTGTTACTGAGAAGGTGATTCTGAACTGCCATCAGATAGCGCAGGCAGGAAGATGCAGCCTTTAATATAAATAAGGACATTAAGTGACCTCCCTGAGACTGAAAGGGCTCGTGTACCCTCATGTTTTTAAAAGATCTCCACAAGAGAAACAAAAAGAGGAAGCACATAGATAAGAGAACACAATTTCTCAAGGAAACTGCAGGCACGTGGCTTCTTGCCTTCCACCATGTGGCCCTCACTGGTCACTCTGAAGATTGGCAACTCTAGCCCCTTAACACTCTCCCCTGCCTCTCACTCATATCTCTACAGCAGACTCCACACAAACCCTTCAGGGACTTACTGGTTCCAAGCAGCCTCTGAAACGCACTGAGTTAGGAAACAGGACTAAATTAACAGAGGAAACTCTCCCACATAAGACAGAACTCCAAATGTAGTAAACCATAAGGGAGCAGTGACTCTGTCTGTCTTTTCTCCCTTTCTTGGGAAAGTGCTCTTAGGGATTTGCCCACGTGCACATTTCCCGGGTAAGCTCAGTCCACCTACAGACTCTCCTGAGAGGAGACAACACTGCCTCAGTAAGGTCCTCACTTACAGGTACAGTTGAAAGGAGCTTCTGGAAATCATCTTTGGAGACGGTTTGGCACTTGGTGATTAGGATACAGGACTCTCGCACAACAATCTTCAGGATATAGTGTAAGAGCTCATCATTGAGTCTTTAAAACAAGGAAACATAAACAGCACACTTGGTAAGAGATAATGAAGAAGCTAATTCACTCTGCCATAAAGTTATTAAACCAACGGGACACACCACAAAGCAAATTTATTTTCACAAAATAGTGCCCTTCCTCCTAATTCAAGTATTTCAGAAGTAACTATAACAGAAAAACAAAGTCATCACCTCCTAGCTCCAACATGCAGCTTCTTTTTGTTTTTTTCGAGACAATTCTGTCCCAGAACTCACTTTATAGACTAGGCTGGCCTCAAACTCACTGAGATCCGCCTGCCTGCCTCCCAAGTGTTGGGATTAAAGGCGTGCGCCGCCACCACCCAGCACATGCAGCTTCTTTCACAGAGAGCAAGCCACCTGCCCATGAGATTCCCTCACCCATCGCTTCTGCTAAGGACTTCCCAGACCCACAGCACTTCACTGTATCAGTGAATATTGACCATACTGAGATTTCAATTCCTAAGACAACTGCAGGATTTGCTATCTTTCAGTGGGCCCAGAATTTAGGCTCAACATGCTAGTTATCTTATTAGCCATAACAGGAGATTAAAAATCAAGCACATATAAATGTAAATTATCACTTATAAAGAAGGCTAGTAGTAACTAACATAGAGAAAATGCTATGGTCTGCATGAGACTGTCCCCCTAGGCTCAGGCATTTGAACACATAGTCTCAAGCTGCTGGTGCTATTTGGAGAGATGTC
The DNA here is from genome assembly GCA_004026605.1 of Ondatra zibethicus. NCBI lineage: Eukaryota > Metazoa > Chordata > Mammalia > Rodentia > Cricetidae > Ondatra > Ondatra zibethicus. The sequence goes on from PVIU01002638.1 coordinate 76,999, forward strand.
TTAGGGGTGTAGCCTTGCTGGAGGAAGTGTGTCACTGGGAGCAGGCTTTGGGAATTTAAAACCTTGTGCCACTTCTAATTTATACTTTCTGCTTCCTGCTTCTGTCATCACACCAGCTGCTTGCAGCCATGCCTTCTCATCATGATGCACCCTTATCCTTCTGAAATAGCGAAACCCAAATAAAACCCTTTCTTCCACAAGTTGCTCATGGTTGTGGTATTTAATCACAGCAACAGAGAAGTAGTGGGTGTCACCTGTAGTGATCGTCCTCATCACTGCCGAACCGGTTGTTCTGAAGCTGCTCAGCTAGGTTGGTTAGGATCACGTCTCGCAGCTGGGAAAGTCCACTGTTTCTCTCTCCTGATACAGGACAAAACTCCATGAATGACCCTGTTAACAACACTTAGAAAACCCACTGGGTTGCAGTTCCAGTATCTGGGAGGCTGGAGCAGGAGGACTGCTCAAGTTTAAGAAGACTGGGACAATATCTTAACAAACTGCACCTCCCACCCAAAGAAAACTGATGTTATTTTTAAAAAGGTTTCAAAGAAGCAGACTAGGAGCACAGCATTTAGACTCGTTAAATAGCAGCAAAACAGCATCACAACCAGAGCACGGCTAGAGGCAGGACATCCAAATCAAGTGTGACTTGTCTTCCTAGTATATTATAAAGTGTGGTTTTGTTGCTTCCTTAGGTTACTGCTGCTTTTAAATGCTGACTGTCTTTATCATGTCATTTGTTGTTGCTGCTGCTGTTGTTGTTTAAATTAAGTGTATGAAAAACAAACAAAAATCTAGGGTTAGAAATCATCAAGAGGACTGGATGGTGGTGGCGCATGCCTTTAGTCCCAGCACTCAGGAGACAGAGGCAGGCAAATATCTGTGAGTTTGAGGTCAGCCTGGTCTACAGAGCTAGTTCCAGGACATCCAGGGCTACACATAGAAACCCTGTTAGAAAAAAAATAATTAATTTTAAAAAGAGAAAAGAAAAAAAGAAAAGATATTGGTTTGGTTTTGGGTTCTTGTTTGTTTGAGACAGGGTCTTACATACCCCAGGGTGGCCTGAACTCTCTACAAAGAGGACACTGAATTCCGCATCATCCTGCTTCTACCTCCCACATACTGGAATTGCAGGCGCACTGCCATGCTAAAATAGGAAGTCATTTATTTTTAGATGTGCTAAACATCCAGAGTCAAGACATAGGAAGAGGTATAAAACTTCATCTTTGAATTGTGGCTTCTGCATTCAACCTGCAGTGCTGGTCTCTATGCATACACATTTTGTTGTCTGTCTTGGGTACCAGGAGGAAACTAGGGACTCTTTTTTTTTCTTTTCTTTTCTTTCTTTTTTTTTTTTTTTTTTTTGAGATAGGGTTTCTCTGTGTAGCTTTGGAGCCTATCCTGGAACTCACTATATAGACCAGGCTGGTCTCAAACTCACAAAGATTCCCCCTGCCTCTGCTTCCTGAGTGCTAGGATTAAAGGCGTATACCACCACAACCCAGCAAACTAGAGACTCTTGCATGCTAAGCAAAATTTCACCCATGAATGTGTTTTACCTACATACATGTATACCATATACAAGCCTGGTGCTGGCACATGTCAGAATTGGGCATCAGATCCCCTGGAATAGGAGTTACAGATGTTTGTGAGCTGCCATGTGGATGATGAGAACCAAATCCAGGTCTTCTGAAGAAATAGCCAGTGCGCTTAAGTACTGACCCATCTCTCCAGCCCCAAATACACACTTTCTCAAGTATGTTGACTAATAGGAAGAAAAAGAGAACCCTCTGTATCAGTTAGTGCACAGCTGTTACCTTGGGAACAAGAAAAACTAGCATAGTCTAGTTATAGCTATTCAGGAGGCCAAAGGAGAACTGAAAGTTCAAGGCCAGCCTGAGAAACTTAGTGATACACTCTCTTAAAAAGTAAAAAGAAGGAACAGGAGAAAGAGATGGCTCAGTGGTTCCCAGCCCCTACATGGCATCTCAACATCATCTGTAACTCCAGCTTCAGGGCATCTGACACCTGCCATTCCACAGAACTGAAGCTAGGTGGTGCCCAACATTACATGCAAATAAACAATCAAAATACAGAATAAAAATAAATTTTTTTCACGTAAATAGAAGGCTTTGGAATATAATCAATGGTCGAGTACATGCTTAACATATTCAAAGTCCTAGGTTCAATTGTTAGTAACACACGTACATGCACAGACAGACATGCACACACACACAGACACACACACACACACACGGTTGTTCAAGGATAATTTCAAGATAATTCTCACCTTCTGTTAAGACCAGCTTAAGTAAGTTATTGATCTCAATTTCACCTGGGTATAAGATATTTAAACCAGAGCTGAAACGACAGAAAAGTCAAAAAGTTTTTTTTAAAACATTTCAGAAAGTTTACACTCTATTTAATTTTTTGTTAGAGATGTCAGTCTGGCCAGATAAGTGACAAAGAGAATTTCTGATCTCAGCTTTTCATGAAGTCTGGAAGATCAGGGTAGAAAATGGCATCAGAGGTTTGTTTCTGTTTTGTTTCTTTGTTTTTTGGCTTTTCCTCTTCCCTCTCTGTCAAGTTGTGGCATACAATCAAGTGTGCAGTTTAGCACACAGCCTCAGGCACTAAAGAATCTGTCACAAAGACAGGACAGTGCCTATACCCTATCCAGGAGTTTCTGCCTCGCACCACATTTGTTCTGTTGACGAAGCAACTCAAAATATTAACATGGTGAAAAAAAAAACAGAAAAAAACGAACTTTGCCCTCTATGTCATTCTTGCCAGAAAAGCTTTCCAGGCCCACCATCCAAGTCTCCATCAGCCTCTAAACTACATTTGCTCATGTTAAAATTCTACTTCTATGAAAGTTGATTGAAATAAAATAAACTAATAAATTAAAAAATAGCCGGGCGGTGGTGGCACACACCTTTAATCCCAGCACTTGGGAGGCAGAGGCAGGTGGATCTCTGTGAGTTCGAGGCTAGCCTGGTCTACAAGAGCTAGTTCCAGGACAGGCTCCAAAGCCACAGAGAAACCCTGTCCCGAAAAACAAAACAAACAAACAAACAAAAAAAATTCTCACTGGACTATGGCCCATAAATTCACTAGCGAAGAGACTGAGAAGATGCTAGTGGAGTAAAGTGCTTGCTACGAAAGAATAAGGAGCTGGCTTCCATCTCCAGCAACCATGTAGAAAAGTTGGACATCAGCACACACCTGATTCCAGTGCAAGAGCCAGACAGAACTCCTGGGCCTTGCTGGCCAGCTAATCTAGTCAACTGGCAAAGTCCTGGTTCCATGAGAGGGACCTGTTCTTTTTAGACAGGGTCTCACTGTATAGCTCTGGCTGATTTGGAACTCACCACGTAGACCAAGTTGGCCTTGAACTCACAGAGATAGGCCTGCCTCCGCCTCTAGAGGACTGATATTAAAGGTGTGTGCTGGTATCCCCAGCTCAACAGTATTTTTTAAAAAATCATTACTATTATTATTTGTATGTGCATGTGTTTATGTGTGTGCATGATGTGCATGCAGCCACGTTCATGCCACAGTGTACATCTGGAGGTCAGAGGACAACAATTAGGAGTTGGTTCTTTCCTTCTATGGTGAGTTTTGGGGATTCGACTCAGGTCATCATTCTTGGGTGGCAATGAGTCATCTCAGCAGCTCTCCAACAGGATTTTGAGCAGGTTAATAAGGATTAGCACAACTAAGCCCTACACTACATCAGCTTACCACGTAAGCCAACCTCACGAACCTACACGGTAGGTGTCCTTTTTAATCCATCTCACAGCTGAGGAAACAGAAGCATCAAACTATGGCCACAGCCTATGTGAGTGGCAGAGCAGACTCTCGACACCAAGGCAGTTCCATGCCAGAGCATGCTCTACACTCACGCTTGAGAACATCCTAGCTGCCTGCAACTGTCCACTCACAACCCTTACAAATGTTTTGTTCTTTTCACAAAGAAAATGTTCTTCCATTGGTGAGATTCAGATTCTGGTGGGCTGAGCTATCTAGGCAACAGCATGCACAGAGGCTTACAATGCATTGCTTATTTTGCAGAAAGCACTAAGAAAACCCATTTGCTGTTTACCTGATGGCAAGACAGACCTCCTTCTGAATTTCAGAGCAAATTTGGTCTTTCGGTGCCATCAACAACTGCCAAAGAAGCAATCCTGACCGCCGAATGATGTCTCGGTTCCTTTCAGTTTGTGGGCTGAAGAAAAATTTAAACACCACCTACAGAAACATAAGAGGCAGAGCTAAGTATGCTCATTCCACCCAGGATAAAATTAGCTCTCTAGAAGAAAGCACAGGGTAGCTGTTCTTGTGAAAAGATAACCAGGTGCATTTTCAACTCCACTCTCTTCTACACAATGGGATATAGTAAATATCTTACACACATTAGAGCAATGAGACAACATTCATTCCACTAGTCGAGGTGCAATGTACATGATGGATGACAGCCCTAGTCAGAGGACTGCCAGGAGTAAGAACCTCTGTAAAAACAGAGGTTGCTGAAGGTGTTTCTTCTGTGAGGAGGTGGCTGCTGTCTGTCATCCTGCTAAACTCACACTGAATGTGTACCTGAAAGACAACGAGGATGCAGCGTACGATACAGGTGTCTCCATTAACCATGGCCTTCTCCATGATATCACAAATGCTGCTCAGATGGCGTGCCTCAATAGGGTGCTGCTTGCCCAGGACATTAGTGATGGGAAGGTTGGGGTTCGTGGCCAAAAGATTGAGCTGGTGAATGCACATGGCGCCAACATGGTGTAGTAATTGGTTTATGACCTCATTCGTGCTGATGGCCTCTTCTGGAAGATGCAAAGAAAGCATGGTGAGGAAAGATGCCAAGTGTCCCAGAGGAGTAACTCTCCAGTATACAAAAGCTATGCACACTCAAGGACAGACTCGTGGTACCCCTCGATGGCACTGTTGCTTCAGAACCTTTCCTGCCACGGTGTGGGATGTAACACAGGTAGCTATCACTTACTAAACTGGTTATGTGGGCTTAACAATGGGATAAAGATTGACATGCATAGACAAATTTAAATTCTTTTAGACCTATTTTATAGAGCAGTAAACTAAGAGTGAGAGAGGTTAAGTTACCCTAAAACACCCAACTATGAAGTAACAAAGCTAGGGTTTGAACTCAGGCATCTCAGCCCATGCTGGCAACCATTCAAGAAGACTTAGAGTCATCTTCCATGGCTGCCCTATGGAAGAACCCCTGTCCACAAGCAACCCCCTCACACCAAACTCAGCATTTCTATCCAGTTGGATAGATGTTTATCAATGAAACCTGAAGATTAATAAGCATTTTCTTATATAATTACTTTATGGCTCATGGATGGTTTAAGGCATTCAGAGGATGGAGGTGAAGAATAATCTACATAGGCAAAGTACAAGAAAGTACTGCTTTGGGAGCTGGAGAGACAGCTTAAAGGTTAAAAGCAATGGTTGCTCTTCCAAAGGATCTGGGTTTAAGTCTTAGCACCTACAACGCAGCTTAAAAGACCATAAAAGGATGCAAGCATGGGCAGAGCTTCTGGAAACTCACATGACTAAAAAGAAACCTCCTGCTCATCTGTTACCTTGAGGGTCCCACTAGATCCCACTTGTTCCTGTCTTGGGAGTCTTAAGATTTTGAGCAAAGACTGTTCATCTTTACCGAGGACTTCTGACAAGTAGAGGACCTATATAATAAATGAGGTCTGATTTTAAGTTAGATACGTGGTTGGGCAGGAGTAAGGATTCTCAGTGTAAAGTTTATGAAAGACTCTGACTGATGAGAGGACATAATAAAGGGGTGAAGGCAGACTGGCTAGCAAGAGGAAGCAATGACTATGAATGGGAAGACAGTAAAAGCTCAGGCAGAAGCAGTTGTCACAGACTGGTGGGAAATGGCAGAGTTGGGATATATTTTGAAGGCAGGAGCCGAAAGGATTTGGTTCATTGAGATTTTGATGAGATTCAAAGATAAACTGGGTTTGGGAATGTAGTTCAGCTAATACAAAATGATTGTCTAGGGGGCTGGAGAGATGGCTCAGAGGTTAAGAGCACTGCCTGCTCTTCCAAAGGTCCTGAGTTCAATTCCCAGCAACCACATGGTGACTCACAACCATCTGTAGTGAAATCTGTTGCCCTCTTCTGGCGTGCAAGCATACATGCAGGCAGAATACTGTGTATATAATAAATAAATCTTTAAAAAATGATTGTCTAATATGAACACAGCCTGGATCCCCTCACATAAACCTGGCATGCTGGCTCACACCTGCAATCCTAACACACAGAGGGAAGGGGGTTAGAAGCAGAAAGATCAGAAGTTCAACGTCATTCTTGGCTATGTGATAACTTTGAGTCCAGCCTGCACTACATGAGACCCTAGCAGAGACTGCTTTTAATCTCAACACTTGGGAGGCAGAGGCCGTCAGGTCTACGTGAGTTTGAGGCCAGCCTGTAAATAAATAAATAAATAAAGTAAATAAATAAAGCCTAAATTATTCAGTTTGATACTGTGAAAGAATGGAAATCCATATTCAGAGATTAGAAGGGCAGATTAACAGGTATAAATTTGTAAAGGAAAATAAGGGGTGCTTTTTGCCATGTAAAGCCCCACATGCCCACTGTATAAGCAAGTGGAGGTATGTTCACAGTCTGGAAAAGACCAGGGACTTAGCAGTGACTGGTACAGAGCACAATCTCTTTTCTTCCCTTGATGCAGGTTTAAAAACAACTTAAACCTCAGGATATGATTCAAATACCTTATGTGCTCTAAGGTATTATACCTAGGCTGGGGAAGCTCAGCTGTCAAAGCACTTGCCTCCCACTGATGACCCTAGCTCCAACCTCCAAAACATGAAACAAGACACAACAAAAGAAGTCGCTCCCATTGTATGGGTACAAAGCAAGTAATCGTTTTTTAACAAGTTTATACAAATATGATTAGGAATCCCAGGCAGCGGTGGCTCATGCCTTTAATCCCAGGACTTGGGAGGCAGAGGCAGGCAGATCTCTGTGAGTTCGAGGCCAGCCTAGTCTGCAAAGTGAGTTCCAGGACAGGCTCCAAAAGCTACAGAGAAATCCTGTCTTGAAAAACAAAACAAATAAAACAAAACAACAACAAAAGAGAAAATTGGGAATGAAAACATAGAAATTACTGTTGACTCTACAGATATTAAAATAATTGCAGGGGATGGCAAGATGGTTCAGCAGGTAAAGATGCCTGATAACTAAGCCTAATTCCCAGAATCCACATGGTGGAGGGACATATACATACATGAGCCTAATCCCCAGAATCCACATGATGGAGAGACACATACACACATGAACCTAATCCCCATAATCGATATGATGGAGAGACACATAAACACATGAGCCCAATCCCCAGAATCCACATGACGGAGAGACACATACACATGAGCCTAATCCTCAGAATCCACATGGTGGAGAGACACATACACAATAAATAGAAACGTATTAATACTGTGGTTACTAATACATGTTCACTCTCTTTCCAGGGGTTGCACTAAATGCCCCTCCCTTTAGGTATGGTCTGTGCTTGTTCTAGCCAATGCACAAAAATGGTAGAACTGGCAGGCACTACTAAAAACAGCTTGTCAGTTTCAGCATCCCTCCCAACATGACAGTTTGATATAAATCCTAGGATACAGTGTGAAGCAAAGGGGACAAATCTCTGTGCTATTCTTATTTCCATCCATAACTCGAGTTTAGGCCCAGTATCATGAAACCCAGGCTAGCTTCAGATTCACTACGTAGCCAAAGATGACCTTGAACTCCTGATCCTCCTGCCTCTGCTGGATATTCACCACACTGAGTTACAGTACAGCTTTGGTTTTAGTAAGTTCTTGGGGTGGGAGATGTAGCTCAGTTGGTAGAGTGTTTTTCCAGCATGTATGAAGCATAACATAAACTGGGTATGTGATCCCAACACTGGGGAGGTGGAGGCAGGAGGACCAGAAGTTGAAGATCATCCTTGGCTAAATATTGAATTTGATGTCAGCCTGAAATACATGAGACTCTGTCTCAAATTCAATTACTTACTTCTTTATTAAAATTCAATTAACTACTTCTTTATTAGTGTTTTCAGTTCATATTCATCAAATCTTCCTTTAATTTTTTCAATGTATTTCACTTAGTTTTTTAACATGTCTACAATGGCTACTTTAAAGCTGTCATCTACTAAGTCCAACATCTGACTTCATCTATGTGTGCAGTTGGGCTGAGTTTCTTCTTTTAACCCCTTGTTTCCTTATTGTTATTATTATTGTATTTGGTGTTAGGGATGGAAGCCAGGGCCTTGACCCTACAAATCATCTATCATACATTGAGTGACACTCTTAATTCTGGGTTTTATTTCAAGACATGGTGGCTGTTAACCAACAGTCATAGGTGGCACCCAACATGCTGAGCTACTAATGCTCGATTCTAAAAGGGTCTACTTGCAAGGAGGCACCCCAGCTGGGCACTTATAAACTCTGTCATGATTTTCTGTCTGTCCTTCTGACGATGTATTCACTTTACATTTACCCAGACATGAACATATAGCAGGGACCCTTTCAGGCACCCTATGGAGGCCCCAAGATTCATCAAATCTCCATTTACTTTGCTGTTCTGTTGAGCCCCTGGTCTCTCTTTGGCACCAAAGGAAAAATACTGTTGTTGCTATTGCTGCCGTTGCCGTTGCTGCTGCCGCTGCTAGGAAAGAAGCTCAGCCCCAAATCCTGTCAGCCCTCAGGAAGCAAAGCTGTTGATTTCCACAGTGGGCCCAGCTCTGGCATAATCAGCTAAAAATGCCACAGGCTTCCACTGTTTTTACCAAAAATGTTGAGGGTAGTATAGTAGTGGTTATTGTTGCTTGGTTTTGTTTGTTTTTTTATTTGTTTGTTTGGGTTTGGTTTGGTTTTGGCTTTTCAAAACAGGGTCTCTCTGTGTAGCCCTGGCTGTCCTGGAACTCACTCTATAGACCAGGCTGGCCCCAACTCAAGAGCTCCACCTGCCTCTGTCTCCCAAGTGCTAGAATTAAATTTGTGTGCTCCTACCACCTGACTGTTGTTGCTTGGCTTTTTGAGAAAAGATCTCAATATGCAGTCCTGGCTGTCCTTGAACTCACAACAATCTGTCTACCTCTGCCTCCTTGAGTGCTGTTGTTCTTTTTAATATAGTAATTGTGTTAACCAGTTTCCAAAATATGGATAAAGATGGGTTTGCTGTTGTAGATAATGTCTGCTTTATTATTTTTTTTAGATTTATTTATTATGTATACAATGTTCTGCCTGCATGTGTCCCTGCAGGCCAGAAGTTGGCACCAGATTTTATTACAAGTGGTTGTGAGCCACCATGTGGTTGCTGGGAATTGAACTCAGGACCTCTGGAAGAACAATCAGTGCTCTTAACCACTGAGCCATCTCTCCAGCCTTGTCTGTTTTAACAATACTTTACAAAGAGAGTATTTGCTGAGTTAATCTCTCTGCTGTAGCAAGATAGTTGATCTCAATGATGTCAATATTTCTGGGCATGGAGGCGCACACCTTTAAACCTAGCGCTCAAGAGGCAGGGGCAGGTGGATCTCTGAGAGTTTGAGATCAACCTGGTCTACACAGTGAGTTCAAGGACAGCCAGTCTCTGTAGAGACCCTGTCTCAAAAACAAACAAACAAAAAGTCAATATTAAGAAAGATAATATAAATTTGGGTATAATTAAGCCATTGTCAGTATAAAACATCAATATAGCATAGAATTCCAGTCCAAGAACCAATAATCAATGTTGTGTTTTGGATTTTACTTTGAGGCAGGATCTTAGTCAGGCCCAGTTTGAACTGGAACTCACTCTGTAGCCCAGGCTAGCCTAGAATGCACAGCAGTCCTACTACCTGAGCCTTCTATGTGCTGAAATTATATGGGCTCCTCCTCAGCACCAATAATCAAATTTTATATCTACATTCAGATTTTGGGAGAGACATAAAGATTTTCCTTTTAGAAACCTACAAGTTCTTCAAGGCCTCCAAATTTACATGCTTTTTTATTTACGTGATTTACATGCTTTCTCCTTCCCAATAGACAGTCGTCCCTGCCATGGACAACAGTGGGTTTCAGCTTGTAAGTTCCAAGAAGAAAGCTGTGGATACAATCTGTTGCTAGCCCACATTCCCACCTAATGCTGCCACTCTAGTTTATTATATTTGGGAGCTGACAGTGCTGCTCACCTTTGGGCTCAGTGATGATATGGCTGACCCCCAGTCTCTGGCACACGTAATGAAAGGCCTGGTTCCCAGGATTGCACCACTGATCGATATAATCATTTGAGCAGGTCCACAGCATGTTGTTCATGGTATCATAACAGGCACCTGCAAATAACACAGTTCACTCAGTGGCTGTGCCACTACATCTGTACATATATTCCCCATAGAATTGCCAAAGAACAAAGGGCGAGAATCTTCCCCCAGTGCTGAGAGTCACAGCTCTACTTCCAAAGAACTATGTAACAACACACTAAATTAGAACTGAGGAAAAAGCTCAGTTATTGCTCAGTTCCTATGTGAGAAAGCAGTTTTGCTCAGTTCCTATGTGAGAAAGAACAAGTCATAAAATACATGGTTTGCAGCAACAGGTTCTTATGAATTCCAAAAAGGATTCAGATGGCTTCCATGAAAAATTCAGGACACCAGGAACACTGTTGAGTCCACAGAAGTGGATCCATTCCACCTTGACTAAAGGTCAGAGAGTTTAAGCTTATTCTTGCTCCTTCAAGGTTATTGACAAGAGATTTGACTTATGGTGTGGCTACTACCAAAGATATCTTGACCTAGGGTATGGTTACTTGGTGAGATGGTAATCACTTTGTTCCTTGTAAATAAACACAGGCCTTCAGTATTCACTGGATTGCCCTCCTGGTACTATCTTATGTGTCTGTACTTCTTTTGTATCTCTGTTTATTCTGCCTAATATTTCTAATCCACGTGTCCCTGCCCCGGAACATATGAACCCGTTGAGGCTGGACCCCAACAGATATCGCCCTAACTTGTAGCTATGCCATAACATCAACACACAATAAAAAGCTCTGGAGAGTCCCAAACTTCTGTAAGTGCCCCTAGCAGCCAGGACAAAGAGCAAGTCCAATGTATGGGATTGGATCAGTTTTCCAATGTGTGTTCTTCAGCAGAACCTTTGTATGCCATAAACCCTGGAGACCGTGACGGGTGACGTCTTACAACATAATGTGAGCGTCAATGGCAGTTCATCTGAGAATCTGACATGTGGCAGCTTCCACACTAAGTCCCTGAATTAAAGAGTATTAACATGTATCTCTTTTAAGGAAAGTGGAATGCTATAGAGAATTGGCAAGATTTTCAAAAGCACTTGAAATGCTCTTGAAATAATCACTCAAGATGAATCTTCCAAGAAAACGGGTGTATTTGTGTCTTACCCAATCCTGGTACAAGAGCACCACGCCCCAGTGAGCTTCCAGCAGCATCTATGAGATCCGCACGACTTGTGAATTGGCCATCTGAAATGTTATATACCAAACTGGAGGCCAGGACTGTGGAAACAGACAGCTCTTTAATGATCCTGAAGACACTCTTTAAAATTTCCATTTTAGGCTCCTAACCAGACTTCTTTTAAAAAATTCCTTTTGTGTTATTATCTACTAGTAGATAATAACAAAATAACAAAGATAGACAATAAACACAGAAGATCCCTGGAAACAATGCTGACCAAACGTCTTCATAGTATTTTTGAAAGTGAATTTAAAACAGCAACATTGATATGAAGGTGTTTTTCTACTTTAAAATAAAAGGGGAAATGGAAAAGGGACAGGAAGACTCAAATCACAGGATGGCAGCATGTTAGGAAACGTTTCAGTTGGGTCTTATAAGTGCTGGTCTGGGGCTGTTCTCCTCCCCAGCTCGCATTGTGACTCAGACACTTGGACTTTTCCCTCAACACAGGAGAGTGGAGCAGTGAAAAGGAAGGGCTTTGGATGTCTAGGTTTGAATTCGGGCTCTACCGCATCTGGATGGCACAGGAAAATCACTAGCCTCTCAAGCTCTTCACTTGTGAAACAGAGCTCATATAAGGTGCTGTGCTGGATAGCTTTATGTCAACTTAACACATGCTATAGCCACTCAAGAGAAGGGAACCTCAACTGAGAAAATGTCTCCATAAGATCGGGATATAGGTCAGTCTATAGAGCATTTTCTTAATTAGTGATTTTTGGGGAAGGGCACAGCCCAAGTGGTCCTGGGTTCTACTACTGTTGGAGGAGAGAGAAGGCCGTTTGTTTGGTTCCTGGCTGCCCGGCTAGCTTAGACCTGAAATAATCACACAGAAACTATATTATTTAAAACACTGCTTGGCCCATTAGCTCTAGCTTCTCATTGGCTCTTACATCTTAATTTAACCCATTTCTATTAATATATGTATTGCCACGTGACAGTGGCTTAGCAGCTAAATTTCCCAGCATCTGTCTCTGGTGGCTCCATGGCTTCTTTCTGACTCTGCCTTCTTCTTCCCATGCTATAGGCCAAGCCAGTTCTTTATTCATTAACCAATAAAAGCGACTTTCTATAAGAAAGAAAGCTGAACAAGGCAAGAGAGGCAAGCTAGTAAGCAGCACCTCTCTGTGGCCTCTGCATCAGCTACTGCCTCCAGGTTCCTGCCCTGTTTGAGTTCCTGCCCTGACTTCCTTCAGTGATGTGGAAATGTATGCTAAATAAACCCTTTCCTCCCCAGCTTGCTTTTGGTCATGGTGTTTCATCACAGCAATAGACCCTGACTAGGACAGGAAACCTATCTCATAGCTGCCATGCAGATGAGGTGAGTTTAAAATGTCAAGCACATACATATTAGTTGATGTTGCTGACATCACACTTACACCAACAACTGTTTTGTGTGTGTATGTGTATGTTTCACCATGATGTCCAGGTTAGACTTAAACTCCTAATTTCCTACTTCAACTTCCCCTGTGCTGGAACTACAGGTTCCTGCAGCATCTTGCCTATATTTATCTACTTACATTCTTTTTTTGTGTATTTGTTGTATTTTTTTGCCTTCATAGTCTGGCCTAAAATTTACTATGTAGCCCATGCTTTCCCCCCATAGGGTTTTTCGCTCTTTTTATTTATTTGTTTGTTTATTTGTTTATTATTTATACCCACTACAGAAGAGGGCACCAGATCTCATTATGGATGGTTATGAGCCACCATGTGGTTGCTGGGAATTAAACTCAGGACCTCTGGAAGAGCGGCCAGTGTTCTTAATCTCTGAGCCATCTCTCCAGCCCGTGACAGAGTTTCTCTGTGTAGCTTTGGAGACTGTCCTGGAACTCGCTCCGTAAACCAGGGTGGTCTCAAACTCACAGAAATCTGCCTGTCTCTGCCTCCCGAGTGCTGGGATTAAAGGTGTGCAACGCCACTACCTGGCGTAGCCCATGCTCTTGATCCTCCCAATTACTAGAGCAGTAGTTCTCAGCCTGTGGGTTGTGACCCCGTTGGGGGTCAGTCGCCTATCCAATATCCTGCACATCAGATACATCCATAACAACAGCAAAATTATAGCTATGAAGTAGCAATGAAATAACTTTATGGTTTGGGGGAACGTCACCACAACATGAGGAACTGCATTAAAGGGTTGTAGCATTAGAAGGTTGAGGACCACTATAGTAAGGTCTTACATGGAAAATTCCAACATTCCTGGTTCCTTTCCCCTCAACACAATCTCAGTACTGTACCTCTTACATTTTTCTTTTCTTACTCCACCATCACAATAGTGGTAACTATACTACTTCTAGACTAAATTATACTGTCTTTTCTCCCACTGCGCCTGAGGATGAAACTCAGGGCCTTGAACATACTAGATAATACTCTCCTGAGCTATACCCTACAGCCCTCTTTTTTTGCTTCATACTGTTCCAACCCACAAAACGATCTTACCCACCTTTCTTCTCCAGTGTACTTCCTGTCATAGAAGCCCTTACTCTATTTGCACACATAGATGAATTACACTTATTTCTCACAGCCAGGCATGGTGGTGCACACCTTTGATCTCAGCACTCAGGAGGTAGAGACAGGAGGATCTCTGTGAGTTTGAGGTCAGCCTGGTCTACCGAGTTAGTTCCAGGACAGCCAGGGATGATCCTCAGAGAGACCTTGTCTCAAAAAACAAGACAAAACAAAAAATACCCATTTCTTACCATTCCAACTTGAAACCCCAAGAATTCTCTCCTTTCTAGCCCACTCCACAATGACCTCTACTCCCACAATCTGCAACATGCACACCTGGCCCCTCTTTCCAACAATGGCCATTTCTCATTGTCACTCCTCAGAGCTCCTAAACGTAAGCTCAGACCAACTACCTAGCAGCCCCATGGTCTAAAGGGAAGAACTGGTGTCTCCTTGTGCTGAAACTATGGTGACCAATGTGGAACAGGCCACAGAAGGAAGTGGTGCAGGATAATTGTCTGTATTCTGTCAATCATGTTTTAAATAAACGCTGACTGGCCAGGCAGGAAGTATAGGCAGGTCAACCAGACAGGAAAGAGAGGCAGGGCGATGAGACCAGGAGAATGCTGCGAAGGAGGAAGCCCATTCCTCCTCACTCCTGCCCAGACCACTGAAGAAGCAGGATGTGACCTGCCCGGCTGAGAAAGGTACTGAGCCATGTGGCTAACATAGATAAGAATAATGGGTTAATATAACTTATAAGAACTAATACTTAGCCTGAGTTAATGGGCCAATCAGTTTATAATCTTCTGGAGACCTCTGTGTGATTTTCTTTGGGACCTAGTGGGAGGACAGAAACCAACCAGGCCTTCATGCTACAGGAAGTATTTCCTGGGCTGATGTGGAACCATGGCATCAACTGTGTCCTCATGGGAAATGGTCCACGAAGAGCCATTCTAATCAATGGACCTAAATTCCAGTAAGTGAAAAAGCTATGCTAAGGAGATCAATAACCCAAGAGACCTTTAATCCCAGAATAAGGAAGCAGAGACAGGTGGATTTCTGTAGTTCTAGCCCAGATAGGGCTACATGGAAAGACCCTGCATGAAAAAATAAAACAAGTTTAAAAAGTTATATTTTGAGAGCTGGGTATAGCTCAGGGGTAAGAACATACA
Organism: Ondatra zibethicus; assembly: GCA_004026605.1. Lineage (NCBI taxonomy): Eukaryota > Metazoa > Chordata > Mammalia > Rodentia > Cricetidae > Ondatra > Ondatra zibethicus. Next base: position 92,152 of record PVIU01002638.1, read on the forward strand.
CAGGCCCTGGGTGCCGCCCCCAGCACCAGACAAATCCTCAGTCTGTGACTCACTGACCATTATTGTTTTGTATCATCAGAGAGTAACAATGATAACAGAGCAAGTTTACAACAATAAATAAAAATGCTTTAAATCTCAGAGTTACAGACTGTAGTAGTTTGAGAAACATTCCGTATTGGCTCAGGAATCTGAATACAATCCTCTATTGGTGATGCTATTTGGAGAAGTTATGGTGAGGTGCATCCTTCAGGAGGAAATATGTCACTGGAGACAGGCTTTGAGATTGCAAAGCCTCACACCTTTGGGATCATTCTCTCTCCTTCAAGCTTGTAAAGAAAGATATAATTTCTGACTGGGTGTGGTGGTGCATGCCTTCAATCCCAGCACTCAAAGGCAGTCAGATCTCTGTGAATTCAAGAACAACCTGTTCTACAAAACTAGATCCGGGATAGTCAGGGCTATGTAGAGAGACTGTCTCAAAAAAAATAAAAAATAAAAAAAAAAAAAGGTGATTTCTCAGCTTCTTGCTGTCATGCCTCCCTTCTATGACAGACCCTTATTACTTTGGAACAGTATCAAAATAAACTCTTTTCCTTAAGTTGCCTTTGGTCATGGTGTGTTATCAGAGCAACAAAAAATAACTAGTACAAAGCTACATCAGGAAGAGCATTCCAAATAAAATGTACTTACTTTTTAAAGATGACAAGCCACTGGTTCCACCAAAAAGAGAGCGGGTGGCAGAGCTGCCAGACCCCCCTGGAGGTGGGACCAGCATCACCAAGTATGTGCCACAAGTGTACATGGGTGTCTTCCGCAGCATTTTCAGAGGAAGGCCACAGCTAGTATTTGCTGGAGATGGGAATGAAAATGTTTAGTAAAAGTATTTTGCATAGACTTAGATATAATGAAGGAGTCCAAACTGAAACAAAGTTATTAGGCCATGATTAGAAAGAGGGGGAATTGGCGATGGCTCAGTAATTATGAACACAGGCTGAAACTCCCAACTCCTATGGAGCAGCTCACAATTGTCTGTGATTCTAGTTCCAAGGAATCTGAATTCCTCTTCTAGCTTCTGAGGGTATTTGGCACACAAGTGGTAGTGAACAGACATATGTGTAGGGGAAATACCCATCATATGGAATACTGTCCTAAAGGTGTTCCCAATGTCCAGTATGCCTTATGACTCTAAAAGTCTAAGAATGAATGTTTACATGGAATAAATCTCAAACTAGAATTCCTATTGTCATTTAACTGTGAATTGATACTCTTTCCTTCTTTCTTTCTTTCTTTCCTTCTTTGTTTTGTGTTGTTTTCTAGACAGGCTTTCTCTGTGTACAGTCCTGGCATCCTAGAAATTACTTTGTAGACCAGGCTGGCCTAGAACTCAGAGATCTGCCTGCCTCTGCCTCTGGGATTAAAGGCACATGGGGCTCCTACTGTTTTTAATTTTATAGAAAACAATTTTTGAAACAATGTTTCACTGGGTGGCCTGGAACTCTGGTCCAAGTGCCCAGTTTAAAACAAAACCTTCCTAAGTCTGTGATGTCACATTCATTGCAAAGAGCTATGGATACAACATCAACCAAAACCTCTAGCTACTCAGGGCTTTCAGAATATTTCTCACATAGTAATTTTAAACCTGCATGGCTTATATAGTATCCATTATATATACATTTCTTACTATTTTGGGGGGAGTCACTGACATAAGATACCATCAACAGAATAATTATTGTTTCTAGTCAGGAGATATGGAATGCACATCATCTCCACTGCGTCCAGGCACTAGTAGAGTTTTAAGGACTGTCTGTAGCTGAGCTCAGTGAAGACCAATGACATTAGCAAGAAGTACACTAGAGCTTTGGGAGCTGTCAGGCTACAAAAAACAACTAATTATTCATACTCTCAACAGAGAGAAAATCATTCTTAGGGTTTAGATTAGAAGAATATGTAAAATGAAACCTATACTTTCTCTTTTTTTTAACTCTTATATTTTAATTTATCCAGAATGATAAGAAGACATTGGGGGTGGGGGGCTGGGGAGATGGCTCAGAGGTTAAGAGCATTGCCTGCTCTTCCAAAGGTCCTGAGTTCAATTCCCAGCAACCACATGGTGGCTCACAACCATCTTTAATGGGGTCTGGTGCCCTCTTCTGGCCTGTAGGCATACACACAGACAGAATATTGTATACATAATAAATAAATAAATATTTAAAAAATAAATAAAAAGAAGAAGACATTGGATCCCCTGGCGATGTAGTGACAGGTGGCTATGTCACAGTGTGAGTGCTAGGAACCTAACTCCAGTTTTCTGCAAGAGCAGCAAGGAAACCTATTTCCTTTTTGTTTTGAATACTTCTGTTTCAAACAGCTCCATTTTTTAAAAAGAACATAAGCTCTCAACAAATATATTCTTTATTCAGAACAACAATTTCTGTGGTAATGAAAATACAAAAATGTAATGAGTGGAAAACTTCAGTAACTTTGCAGCTTAATAAGTTCACCAAAGTGTTTTCACAGACTTACTGACGGAAAATATGTTTTAGCTTGTCACAGAATAAAACTCCACATTTTAAAAATTGTTTTTACTTTCATTATTTGATGAATGGGGTAGTATGCATACTTGCATGTGTGTGTGTCAAGTGTGTATACCCATGAATGTGGAGGCCTGAGTTCAACTTCAGGTGACATAACTAAGGAGTTGTCAACTTTATTTTTGTTGTTTCTGTTTTGAGGCAAGATCTCATTTATTGCCTTGGCTGGCCTGGAACTAACTATGTAGAACAAGCTAGCTTGAACTCACAGAAATCTGCATCCCTAGTCCTGGAAATACAAGACTGTACCTCTATAACCAGCTTTTTAAAAAAAAAATGCTAGGAGCAAATTCAGGTCCTCATGCATGCTTTGCATGAATTTTGCTAACCAAACTGTCACTCTAGCTCCAAAGCTAGATTTTGTGAATGTTCAATTAATCACAGACCCATAGGAACTAGAACTAGTGGATTTTCAGTGTAGTAGCGTGTTAATGAACACAAAAACTCATATAAAAGTACAAAAATCACATTTTGAGTAAAGACAGCAGTTTTCACAAAAAATCTAAATGTTTGTTGTTGGGGTTTTTATTTTGTGTGTGTGGTTTTCAGACAGGGTTTCTCTGTAGCTGAGTCGGCCTCATTTTCCCAAGTGCTGGGACAACAGGGATGAGCCGTCACACCCTACTAACAATTCTAAATACAGTATTGCCTTCTGAGGTCTATATGGTTCTACGATTAAGAGTCATTGCTGCTCTTCCAAAAGATCCAGGTTCAATTCTAGTATCCTCATGATGGGTTACAACAATCTGTAACATCTGTAACTCCAGGTCCTGAAGATCCAATACTCTCTTCTGGCATTCATGGGCCAGAAGACACAAGTGTAGTACACAGAAACACATGCAAGCAAAACATACATACATACAAAATAAATACATACACATAACAGCTGGGTATGGTAGTGTACTCCTTTGGGCCCTAATCAGGTGTTGGAGGCCAACCTTGGCTACATGAAATCACAGTGGAGGAGCCTTTGCAAAGCTGGAAAGTAGGTTTTTCTTTTTTTTTTCTTTCATTAAACAAAGAAAACAGATTTACTAAGTATACTGAAAATAATTTGGTAGGCATGGAGGTAGGTAAAAATACAGATCAAGATTTTAGCCTGTCATGAAAGTGCCTTCTTTTTGGGTGTCTTCTTTACATTTATTTACTATATGCATGTATGTTTACATATGGTGGTCAGAATACAATTCTGTGGAGTCGTTTCTCTGTTTTCACCTTATATGTGTGATCCAGGGACCAAACTCAGGTCGTCAGCCTCGACCACAAATACTGTTACCCAATGAGCCATCTTGCAACCCCCAAAACATTTACTTAGGTAAAAAGAACTGTTTTGTGTAAAGCATCTCCTTTAACTAAAATGGCCTAACACATGATAAAGCAAGCATTAACACAATATTCACATTGATACCACAGAGGCCTTGGCAACAAGATATTGTCCTTACAGTCTAATATGAGCAATGAAGTATTTACTGAATAGCCTCTTTTTTTGGGGGGGGGGGGGTTGAGACAGGGTTTCTCTGTGTAGTCCTGGCTATCCTAGCATGTTCTGTAAACCAGGCTGCCCTCGAACTCACAGAGATTCACCTGCCTCTTCCTCCTAAGTAATGGGAGTAAAGGAGTGTACCACCATCGCCCAGCTAACCAACTGCAAGAGATTTTCTTCCCAGTATTTCAAACAGTGAAAGGATTAAAGCAGAGACTCAAATTCAGATACTCTTTTAAGGGGGGTACAGTAAGGTGATCTCACACAGCCCAGGCTGGCCTCCCACTCATGACTCCCCTGCCTTAATTTCCTAAGGGCTAAGGCTGCAGGTATGTCCTGATGAGGCTAGCTGCATTTACAAATCTTTCCTGACAGTGATGGTTGAGAGACAACTACAGGTAAGGCAGAACTGTTACAGGGCTCACACCCTGCGTACAGCCCAGACCCGCTGGTCACTTCAGGGGAGTCGCAGAGAAGGTGGGCTCTGTGTGCTGCGCTGTAGGCAGGTGGTCAAAAAGAGACAAACGCACCTGCTTGATCCTCCTTCAGGGTGTTGGAGATGGTGGAGCCAGTCAGGGCCGCCAGTGTTGCCGACGGGGAAGCTCTGTACCGAGACAGTCTGCTCAGGAGCATCTCATTAATGCTTTTAGCAGATTCACCCTCTTTTCTCATTAGGATTGTGCGTTCCTGAAGTGGGCTGGCTACAAATACCCCATTTTCCACCTAATATTTAAAGAAAAAAAGAGAGAACCTGAAATGTTTCCATCCAGTTAGCGGATATCTTCTGAGACTACTTCTGTGACCAGAATGCTTACAAAGCATTTTCCAGCACCTGAGCAAAGTCATCTTCCTATGCAAACCACTTCCATGCTGCAGAGGAGTTGCTTCAGACAGGGAAGGCTAAGCTCACTCTCAGAACTGTCATTTTACATGGCAGCTCATATTCAAAGTGAAATCAGCCAACATTAATACATTCTGCTAATTATTGTTGATTATAACCCTTATAATGAATTCCATAGGCAGTTGTTCATTAATTATGAGCTTTCTGAGAGGTGCAAATGAGAGAGAGGAAAACAAATCAACTAGCCCTTGATTTGTTGCTGAGGACAACTGTGAGGTTAACATGGTTTGAAAACGTAACTGGTTGTTAAGACCTAACCACTCTTCCCACAGAGCCAGTTGCCTGGACATGGCAGAGCAATCCTATAGCAAGCCACCCTGGCTAAAACACACAGCAAGCTTCAAGCGTACCTTGGCTGGCCTGCCAGTTCCCTAACTCAGCACTGACTATTCCCCAGCAAAGTCCCTCAACAATGTGGATCAGACTCACAACAAACCACCTACCTGCTTTCCTTCCCTCAATCTTTCTTTTCGTTTTTGAGACAGGGTTTCATGTAGCCCAGGCTGGCCTCAAGTTCATATACAGCCAAAGCTGGCCTTGGACTCTTGATGCTCTGTCTCCCAGTGCTGGGTTTACAGATCTGCATATCATGTCTCTGCCTTCTTTCTTTTTTCAAAAACTTTCCTAGCTTTTCTCGTTGCTGAAGACTTGGATCACTTCCCAGGAGCTTCTCTTCCTCAATTCTTCTCTAATTCAAGGCCCTGTGTTCTCCCCTTGCTGACTTCCCTTCTTGGAGAAGCAACTCTCTGAAGCCATTTGAGATTGCTCCCAGGTCCTGGCTTCTCTCTTCCCTCTTTCTTGCCTTCTCTGTTTTCAAACACAGAACATTCCACTTGGATTCACGGTTGAATGACTCAGATCTGGGCAGTGAGATGGCTAGGAGGGAAAGGCCCTTGCTGCCATACCTGATGACCTGAGCGCAATTTCTGGAAAACACATAGTAGAAGGAAAGAACCAATTTCTACAAGCTGTCCTATGACTGCCAGACACACACACACCACTGCATGTGTTACCTGTGTGGGTTTATGTGTGCATGTGTGTGTGTTTGAAAGAATGTGGGGTTTTTTTGCTGTTGTTCTGTTTTGTTTTGTTTCCTAGACAGGGTTTCTCCGTGTAGCCCTGGGTCTCCTGGAACTCACCTTGCAGACCAGGCTGGCCTCAAACTCACCGAGATCCACCTGCCTCTCCTCTCAAATGCTGGGATTAAAGGTGTGAGCCACCACCACCCAACTTTAAAGAATGTGTCTTTAAAACAGACTTTGATCCATCTCATGAGGCCTGTGTTAACCAATGCCCCTTGCAAACCCAGTCTCCTAGATATGGAGGGCCTCAGAAACCCATCCCACCAGGGAAGACAGCAAGCCTGGCCTGTTGCTGCAAGCCCTGAAGACAAGAATGAGGGTACCATGGGCCAAGTCTTTAGAAGCCCACAGAAAGCCAAGCCAGGATCCAGAGGGTAAGGCTGACAACAAATGGCAGAGAAAGCACACAACTGAGAAGTGCCGAGCACAGACTCCAGGGCAGCTGCACACATGGTCACAGAGGACAACGGAAGGCTTTCTGGAGAGCCCCAGACTGCGGCTCTGCTCCCACACCCTTTGCTTCCTAGTCCTCCTAGATTTGGCCTCTTAACTCTGTACTGTCTCATGAGCACCACTCTGGACAGACCACTGTAACCTAAGAACTGAATCACTGACCTTCCCCCTAACTCCCTTGCAGGTAGCCTTGGCCAGAGACCTTTGGAGTTTCTATTTTTGTAGTCTCCATGACATAGCCCTTCCCTGGACTGCTACTGTAAGCACTTACTTTGTATAAGTAAGTAGAACCAAGAGGGACCCTACTGGCTACTCTCCTGCCTCCTAGCTCTACATCTCTATTTATGGAAACCATTGCCTTTGGTATCTAAGACCTCAGCTGGAACACTGTACCCAAATTTCCCAGGGCTGACTCAATCCCATCATTCAGATCTCAGATAGCAATCAACTCACAGACGCCTTCCCTGATTGCCCATCAGTGTTCCCACCACCCACAACTGAGCACATTCCACTGTTTTGCACCTGCACATACTCATCTCTCTGAAAAGACCACACAGTAACTCATTCATGGCTTGTCCTAGAATGTCAGTTGCCTGGGAGAAGATGTTTGCCTGGGAGAAAGTGGTTATCACAACATCCTTAGTACTGGGGAGGCATTCCCCATAGGCCCTCCCTCACATGCAGCTCCAGCCTCTGTGGGAACACCCCACTTTCTCTACTGCTTCTGCCTTAAGCTATGTTCCCCTTATCTCACTGCTCCCACCCCTGCCTCTAGCATTTCTACTTAAATCGCCTTATGTCCCCTAAAATTTAACACATCTACTTCTTACTGCATTGTTTTACCCCCACGCTCATGCTCTATTTATTTATGCTACACAACTCTAAATATAACCCTGTAAAAGCATCCAAGACAAAAATCGATCTCAATAAGCCTGGCATTCAAAAGCATTACCCATCTGGCCCTATGAGGAAATCAATAGCTAATGTAAAACAGTCTCTTACTGCACTCAGTGCTCTGCAAACTGAGGTGACAAAGCACCAGTGAGCAGTAGGAGGAACAGGTTTAGGGCATGAGTACTAAATCTGTATAACCTCAATGATGGGGTGACTGTACTCTGAACCAAGAAATCACCTTTTTGTGGACTTCAGCTGCACCCCCTTGCAAAAGGGTTATCCCTTGAGTATGTTAATAGTTTATAATCCCTTATGGAGGAGTGGGGAGGATCAGAGACCCTCACTTGAAATTCCAGCCACTCCCTACCACCTGTTGTATGCATCTCTGCATCAACTACACATGGCCTTGGGGAAGGGCTGTAGTATATATAGACCAGGGGAGAGCTGGAAAGAGAGTTGCCCTCTCTGAAGCTGCAAGTCCTGGAGGGAGCTCCCCCATCCCCATAAATTAACGGCTCATCTATAAGTCTGTAAGGAACCCTAATAAACTCATTGCTTTTGAAGAGTGAACTTAAGTAGTTTAGCAACGTCATGCAGTTCAGAGAAGTGCATGACTACTAACCTCAAAAAAGGAGAGTACAGCTGAGAGCAGTGAATAGTAGCACAGTTAGCAGTGACAAGGGGCTTCTCTCCCAGTCCAGGCCACTGGCCAGCTCTAGCCAGTCTTCTACTGCCACTTAGTGAATTTGCCACACACCAAAAATCACTTTAAAACAAACATAAACCCTGGACTGGAGAGACGCCTCAGTAGTTAAGAGCACTTAGTTCCCACCATCTACTTAGGGTGGCTCACAACTGTAACTGTAGCTCCTGGAGATCTAATGTCCCTGGCCTCTGTGGGCACTGGCACTCATGTACACAGACACATAATTAAATATAAAAATCTTTTTTAAAGTACCATAAATTCACATCCTATCCTGTTTAAGCCCTTTGTTGACTTCCCAGCTACACCCATGATACTGGGTTGGTGAAATGGCCCAGTCGGTAAGGACGTTTGCTGTCAAGCCTGAGGAATGCAACTCCCAGAAGCTGTCTTCTGACCTCTATATTCATGCCATGCAAGTGCTTCCCCTAACATGCAAATAAATGAAAGTATTTAAACAATCCATGCTACTATGAAGGCCATGAAGGCTAGCATCTGCTAACCTCAGCCTCGGCTGCTTCACCCTGGCCCTCTGTTACCATGTACTCAGTGACCATGGCCTGTCCCCTCTTGGATACCACACTGGCCTTCTACTGCAGGCCTTGTTATTTGCTGTCCCCTCCTTGAAGACTGTCCATTATCGAGGTGCCATGTCCCAAAAAATCCTTTGGTCCCAAGCAAACTGCTCACCCTGCCTATTAGGAAGGGCCCCACCAGCCACCTAAGACACAGGAGGCCGTGTCCTCTCCCACTGCCCTACTTTCTTTCCTCCCAGCATTTAACACCAGCTGTGTTTGTTTTTTTCTTCCCCTTTTCTTAATTAACTCCCATGTTCCTACACAAGCTAGTAAAGACAAAATTTCACCAACCAGCTACCCAGACAAAGCAATATAGTAATTACTCATTGGCAAATGCTTTTAATCCAGCACCCTCAGAGCAGAGGCAAGCTTGGTCTACATAGAAGGACCCTGTCATAAAAAGGAAAACAACCACAAAAAGCTTGGGTGAATAAAGATGGGTAGCTTACTTATCCAGATCACAGTTTGTGAGAAGTAACTCTTAGGGAGAAAGGGGAGAGACCCAGGACTTGAGGAGAGAGCACAAGAAGGGTAAGGTGCCACTTAGTCAGACCACGAGAAACAGCAGCAACGTATGGTTACAGGAACAAGAGACCTTCCAGGACAAAACAAGCAGGACCTAAAAAGTGTTCTCAGAGGTACAGAGTGGCAGGAGTCCCCAGCAGGGGCTCAAGGCAGGCTGCTGTGCAAGTAGTTCTGTAGCCTCAAAGGTTGGAATTCTAAGGGTCTGGAGTTTGAGGAGGCCTGTATCCCCTGAGCAGAATGATGTATCCTGCATGCCCGCACAGTTGAGTTCCCCCACTCTGAACTTGACTGTATTACTGTTGCACGTAACATGAGGTTCAGGAGCATGATGAGTGCTCAGCTACCTAAAGAACTCCTTCCTGTAAACCAGCCACCATGAGACCCTGCTTCAGTTGGGACTACTGCATAATGGCAAGGGGCCATAGGGATGAGTGGCTACCTTCAATGTCACAGTCCAGTCAGGCTCCCAGCCGAGTGAAGCTGACTTCACTGGTGTGATGGCTGCTGTGCCACAGGCAGCAGAAGAGCCGCACATTGCCACTGCTAGAAGTCACTTGTTTGGGATGGCCAGTTATGTAGGGTGCCCTCTACACTTTCTCCCCCTTCTCTCCACTTACTCCTTCCTTCCTTTTATTCTTTCTTTTTTTTAAATATTTATTTATTATGTATACAGTATTCTGTCTGCTTGTATGCCTGCACACCAGAAGAGGACACCAGACCTCATTACAGATGGTTGTGAGCCACCATGTGGTTGCTGGGAATTGAACTCAGGACCTTTGGAAGAGCAGGCAATGCTCTTAACCACTGAGCTATCTCTCTAGCCCCGTTTCTTTTCTTTCTTTCGGAGTGAGCTGGTTAGTTTTATGTAAACCTGACATAGCTAGGTAGTCTTGGAGGAGAGCTCCTCAAACTAAAAAAAAAAAAATGCCCCTATAAGATTGGCCTGTAGGCATTTTCTTTCTTTCCTTCTTTTTTTGTTTGTTTTGTGTTTCTGGGTTTTGTTTTTGTTTTGTTTTGTTTTTTGCTTTTGAGTCAGAGTCTCACTATATAGTCCTGGCTATCTTGGAACTCACTATTAGACCAGGCTGGCCTTGAATTCACAGAGATCATCTGCCTTTGCTTCCTGGAGTGCTGGTATCAAAGGTGAGTGCAAATTTCCTGGATTAGTTATTGGTGGGGGAGGATCAGCCTACTATGAGTGGTGCTACCATGGGGTCCTGGGCTGTATAGGACAGCAGGCTGAGCAAGCCATGTAGAGCAAGCCAGTAAGCAGCTTCCTCCATGAGCTCTCTTTCAGTTCCTGCCTCCAGATTCCTGCCCTGATTTCCCTGCATGGTAAACTATATCCTTAAGCTAAAATAAAGTCTCTCCTCTTCAGACTGTTTTTGATCATGATGTTTATTACAGCGATAGGACCTAACTAACACAATGTGTTATGTAAGGGTATGTGTGTGTCATGACACTTGCTGGGAGGTCAGAAAACAACTTGTGGGAGTCATTCTCTCCTTCTACCATATGGGTCCTGGAGATTGAATTCAAGTGCTCAGGCTTGGTAGCAGGTTCCCTGACTTACTGAGCCATCTCACTTATATTCCATCTCTTACATCATACACCTGTCTTCCTATAATGGTTACTTAATCCTTGTAAAAGGCATTTCATTATAAGTCATTTTGAAAGACAAGCCATTTAGTTAAATCCTACTGACAGTTTATCCATTTGAGTTATGAACCTCCAGTTCCTGGAACAGGTTCCAGCTTGAGCACCTGAAGCAGAGAGCCATATACCAAATGAGGAAGAAAAGCAGCTAGAACAGAAGGAAGGGGTCTTGGAAACAAGTTGTTGCTCATGATTCTAGGAGGATGGGCATACAAAGCCAGGAAGGGACGGTCAGTGAGAAGACGTGCTCTGCATTTCCACAGGAAGGTGAGCAGTTTCTGTCACAGTGTATAGATCAATTACGTCACACACAGCTACAAGCTTGAGTAAAGAGAAGGCTGTTAGACTACTAACAACAAAAGTAAGCTGCTGCTAGACTGGGAAAGAGCTGTGCAGTGGTGTGATGTGTGCACCTCAAGAAGGCTCAAGGGAGAATGGAAAGCCAGGCATGGTGGCACGCACCTTGAATTCCAGTACTCAGGAGGCAGAGGCAGAAATATCTATGTAAGTTTGAGGACAGCCAGGGCTACACAGTGAGAACCCATTTCAAAGACAAAAAAACAAATAAAAGAAAGAAGAAAGGAGCAAGCCAAGCATGGTGGCTCAGCTACGAATCCCAGCACTCAAAAGTCAGGAAGATTGCGAATCTTAAAACAGGACCTGTAAGATGCCTCAACAGGAACAGGTGTTGTCAACCCAAGTCAGTGGAAGGAGAACTGACAACACAAAGCTGACTTCTTTGAGTTAGATCTCCCCCAAATGATTCAAAGCAGACTCCCCTCCCCAGTATTTGCTTTCTGCTATAAACAGCAAGGCTGTTTCAGCTGTCCCAGCACTTCCAGCAGGTGTGGTCTTTGACTGCATAACCAGATACAAAACGCAGCTTTGCATTGTCTTCACAGCTGGTTTATACTTTGGGAATCAGTTTCCCATGGGTTGTGAAAATATGTCTCTATTTTTCATCGAGAAACCTACTGACTAGCCTAGTCTTTTGCTAATTCCTCATCATTTGGTATATATGTGTATTTTATTTCTAGAAACTTCAAAATTCTCACTTTATTTTGGATAATCTAAAATTTTACAATAATGTACCATGATGTAGGCATTTTCCATTCTTGTATCAGATGTCTATTACTCTAACAACCAATACCATTCCTTATGAAATCTCTCTTTTAATTTTTTTTTAAGCCATGTGATAGTGGCACGTGCCTTTAATTCCAGTACTACAGAGGCAGAAACAGGCGCCTTGGCCTACAGAGTGAGTTCCAGGACAGCCAGGAACACACAAAGAAACCCTGTCACGAAAAACAACAAAAACAAAATTATTTTACTTTATGTATGAGTGTTTTGCTTGCGTATATACATATACTACATCTGTGCAGTGCCCAAGAAGGCCAGAAGAGGGCACTGGATCCCCTGAAACTGGTGTTTAAATGGTTGTGAGCTACCATGTAGGTACTGGGAACTGGAAGTAACCATGTGGGAGGAACTGCAGTTGGCAATACAGCTCACCAGTTAGCACAACTAAGCCCTGCCCGGGGTGGGGGCGGGGGGTTGACTCCAGTGTGATTGTTGAATGGAAGAATCCCACTGTATCTAGTATAGTGTGATTGTTTCATGAGAAAATCCCACTCCTCACTGGGCAATTTACTTGTAGATCATAACGACGATGATTTTTATAGAACAATAATGCATAGTTGGATCAATGATTTGAAGATACAGGTGCTTAAGACAGTTAGTAAAGATGATTAGGGAATTGGTTTAGGTTGCTCTGACAACTGCATCAATGAGAGAAATATAAAAAAGAAATAAGATTAGAAAACACTATCCTTTTTGCTATGTGAGACTTGATGAGAATAAAAAAATGAGATCAAGAAAGTTTCACACATTATAGATAGACCCATGGATTCTGCCTGTGGAAAAACAGGCTTATGATCCAAAAAGGCAATTATGTCCTACACCCAAGGTTAGGTATGAGTTCCTTGGTCATATAGCTTACAGATTTAATCACAGGTTTCAGAGTGCCCTCTGAAAAAATGAAGTTGTGAAAGGAAATTAAATGAGTCTATTGTGTGTAAAGAAAAAAAGAAAAATAAATTGGTTAGCTAGAGCACTATGTGTATGGTTTTGTAGAGTAGAACAAGGGTAAGAATTTGCTTACTGTAACCTCAAACTGCTGCCTGCCAGTACAAAGAAGCTGACTAAAATGTACTTGGCTTGCTTTAAACTTTCTTAATCAATAATAAAAGAATCATTGCCTTCGGATGAAGATGTTATGTGGGGAAAAAAAAACAATACAAGGGAAGATTAACTACATGTGGGCCTCTAAGAAAAATATGTAATGTGAGCATAGGTGCTTTCCTCTTTTGTAAAGATTTTAATTTGTTTTTAGAAAATTAGTAATTTGTGATTGTGAGGTGATCTTTTTGTGTAGGAATTTCTGTCTTAGGTAGTATAAAAAGAATAGGAGAAAATTAAGACAAGTAATTAAGTTTTGCTTCCTTGGATAACTCTCCTGTGTGTTCAGTTGCCAACTCCACATCTCCTCTCCAGCTTCTCTGATCTGCTGGAGCTGGACTCCAGAAAGAAACCAAACTCCAATGCCCTTGAAGAACAGTCAGTGCTCTTAACCACTGAGCCATCTATCCAGTCCCCTCTTCCTTCTTCCTTTTTTACACATGGCCTTGCTGTGTAGCACAAATTACCCTTAAGCTCATTATGTAGCACAGGCTGGCCTCAAGTACATGATCCTCTTTGTCCCAGTCTTCCCAGTTACCTGGCTTCCCCAATTTCACACCTGGCAAGCAACACTGGTTTTCTCACTGCTTAAAATCATCACTTATTTTCTTAGTTGGTTATGAGTAATCCTTTATTTATCCACTACTATCACCCGAATCTACTTAACTGCCCTGCAGCCAGAACTCAAGCTCCACTTGATCAGGAGGAGCCCTGTGTACCTTGACCATTTTCCCACCCACAGGGGAGAATACTATTGGCTCACAGTGAGGATTCAGTTGACATCTAATACCTTCTCATAGCTCCAACTGTGACATCCCAGGTGTTTATTTCTGCCCATGGAGCTGTTCTTGCTATTTCAGTTACGCCCACAAGCATTTCTGCTAAGACTCTTGGCTAGATTACTCTGCAGAAAGCAAGGATCCACTGACCCCACATGGCCCTAAACCACAAGTCTCCAAGGATATGCAAGAGGAAAACCAGTGCTGATGAAACTTTAGGTACTATAAGGGTTGCAGGCTCTTTGTATATGAACCTGGAAAGAAAGCAAAATATATTTTTCTGAAATGATACAAAATGAGAGTTAAACTCACCACAAGTTCAAAAATGTCCATGAAGACAGAATGTCCCTTTGGGGTTTTCTCATTAAGACTGGCAGGAGACCAGATCCAGTAGAAATAAGTACCATCCGAGGAGACGTGCACAGTGCTCATGGTACTGCCTGCGGGGAGGGGACTGGCTGGCATGGGCACTGTCTGGCACACCTGGACAGGAAAGAAAGCCCTTCATTAGAGGGATGCAAAGATTCTGTTTGTTTGCTTGTTTTTAAGATTTATTTATTTATTTATTATATATACAATGTTCTGTCTGCATGTATGCCTGCTGGCCAGAAGAGGGCACCAGATCTCATTATAGATGGTTGGGAGCCACCATGTGGTGCTGACAATTGAACTCATGACCTATGGAAGAGCAGCCAGCGCTCTTAACCTCTGAGCCATCTCTTCAGCCTCATGCTGGCCGCTTCTATGGACTGCAGTCTCCACTGGACCAAGTAAACCTAGTGTCTCACACTGGAAGGGACTGAATAGCCCTTGTTTTGTTTTTCAAGACAGGGTCTCACTATGTAGCTCTAATTGTCTGCAGGCTGGCTTTTGAAATCACAAAAGATTTGCCTGCCTCTGCCCGAGTGCTGGGATTAAAAGTGTGAGCCACCACACCTAACATAGGATGAAGAAATTCTAATCTGATGTGACAGCTCATTGGCACTTTGTACTCCAAAAGGAAAATTCATTAGGTTTCTCATCAGAACAAAACTGTTATTTATATCTATAATTAACACATAAATAATAAAAATTAGTAAGAGCATAAAAGTTCATAAAATAGACCATAAAATAATTATGAAGAGTCAAGCAACAAATGAAAACAGACTTTAATTCAAGTTACATTTTGATAGAAAAATATTTCCTAAATCCTTTGAATCTGCTATGCATGTATGTTCTACCATTGAAAACAAAATTTAAGGATCTGGAGAGATGGCTCAGAGGTTAAGAGCATTGCCTGCTCTTCCAAAGGTTCAACTCCCAGCAACCACATGGTGGCTCACAACCATCTGTAATGAGGTCTGGTGCCCTCTTCTGGCCTGCAGACATACACACAAACAGAATATTGTATACATAATAAATAAATAAATATTTTTTTAAAAAAGTCATGAAAACAAAATTTAAAAAGCAGGCATGGAATACATGCTTATACTCCCAGAACCAATGAGCTGAAGGTAGGGTCAGGAATTTAAGGTTATCTGTAGCTACACAGTCAATTCAAGGCCAGCTTGGGTTACCTGAGATTGTTTTGGGGGGTGGGGGAAAGGTCTTTAAGCAACACATGATGGCACACTCCTATTAATCCAGCAACTCAGAAGCTGAAGCAGGAAGACTCTACCATGAAACACACACACCCACATGCACACACATATGTACATGGGGATGGGGTGAAGTGGGTCAACATGAAGTTCTAAATAAGTAATATCTTGAAAAATCCTCTTAGTATATAAATTTCAAAACATAAGCCGTATCTAACAGCTAGGAACCACATATGTCCAAAGCATCTAAGAGCTTACTTGAAAGCAACTTAATAAATACGAAGGGGGTATGAGGGAAGACAGCAGAAGGAAGTTAAAAGGAAAAGCAGAAAAAGGGGAGAAGGGAAAAGGAGAAAAGAAAAGAAAAAAGAAAGCCCCTGGTACCAATGAACAACACTGGTTCCAGGCACATTATTATTGCTGCCAGAGAGTAAGTAGCGCTTAAAATGGGAGGAAATGATAGCCAATAAAGACGTTGTCCAGGTTTTAAAAAGAATATCCAAACCAGGCCTGGTGGTGTACGCTTTTAATTCCAGCATTCAGGAGGCAGAGGCAGGAGGATCTCTGAGTTCAAGGCCAGCCTGATCTACAGAGTGAGTTCCAGGACAGCCAGGGCTACACAGAGAAACCCCGTTTTAGGGAGGAAAAATAAACAAATAAATAAACAAACCAAAGAAAGAAAATTCAAAATTAGAAGAACTGAAAAACCCAAATAAAAGCCACTAGAGCAAAAGCAAACCATGCTTGCTGACTGGTGAGGTGCCACATGTCTGTGTTCCCAGCAGGAGGTTCAGGAGTCATCCTCAGCTACACAGGGAGTTTAAGACCAGCTGAGGCTAAAAAACAAGTCTGAGCAGGTGGGTGTTATGCCCAAATCTGCAAAGTCCCCACAAAAGTCAACAAGGAGACCGAGTCCCATATGTAAAAGCAAAGAACCTTTATTATAATCAATTTTGCAAACTCGGTCCCTCCGCATGTCCAACGTATTGGAATAAATGGAGAGCCCTGAGCTCAGCTAGAGTTGGGTTTTTTATAGTAGTAAAGGTTGGGGTGAGGGGTTTCTGAGGTTCAGGACCCCTGATTGGCTGACATTTGTGTAGGGGTGTCCTGGTGAGTGTGTGTTGGAAGGTGTTCCTATCTACAGCGGTTGGAATGTTAGACATTTCCTTTGGATGGTCAGTTTTTGGGTGGTGCTCTGGTAATCTCCTGCAACCAGGCATTGCCTCAGGGTATACTACTAAGACTCAGGCCTCCATTTAAATTTATCGAAATGGCTGAGTTCTACTCTGGCAGGTGATAATGGTTGGAAGTAAAGAACTTCTTTGGGTGACCTGCCCATACTTAGCTTATCATGGCTGACCCCAACAATGGGCAGGTGGCTCAGAGAGCACAGTACAAATGTGACCACCTGAGCTTGAGCTTCAGGACCCAGAGCAGAGGAGAACCAACCCCTCTAATCTGAGAGATGACTGTGGCATGAATACACCACACACACAGCTGCCATGCTGGGCAACTCCAGCTCCAGGGGTATGATGTCCTCTTTAGGCCTCCATAGGCAGCTGTACTCACAGGGTACATTCACAAAGACACAACAGACACATACAAATAATAACAATTTTAAACAAATAAAAATTTAAAAATCTGGGGCTGGAGAGATGGCTCAGAGGTTAAGAGCACTGACTGCTCTTCCAGAGGTCCTGAGTTCAATTCCCAGCAACCACATGGTGGCTCACAGCCATCTGTAATGAGATCTGGTGCCCTCTTCTGGCATGCAAGCATACATGGAAGGAATGTTGTACACATAATAAATAAATAAATCTAAAAAATAAAAAATAAAAATCTTAAGGACACATCCATGGGCAAGATGGCAAGCTGGTCCAGTGACTAAAGCCACTTGGTACCAAGTCTGACTACCTGAGTTCCATCCCTAGTACGCACAGGATGGAGGGAAAAGATGGACTCCCAGAAGCAAGTGTCTTCCCCCAAAAAATGAATAATTAAATGCAATGATACAAATAAAAATAGCTATAAAATTGTTTAAATAAAAACATTCATTCAAATAGAAATAATGAACAAATAAACGTGAAGACAAATTAAAAAGCATATTCAATCAAATCACCAAAAAAAAAAAAAGCCCAAAGGATAACAACAGACAGGGGCTGTGCCAGGTGTGTTTGTGCCTGTGTGTACTGGCTGGTATTACTTCTGCTTCCAAGACACAGACAGTGTGGTGCTCTGCTACTCACCTGGAGGGTATTCTGGTCTAAGACCTGGAAAAGGGAGTGGGGTTTATTGTCAAAAGACACAGGGCGATGGAGGAGGTGGCCACTGCCATATGCCACCCATCCTGGTTCCAGCTCCTCATTGCGGCAGTACACAAACCCTCTGGAAGACAAAAGATACAGTGAAATCACGGGCTCTATCTACAGCCCTACATGGCCTACATGGGTCTACACAAATACAAACATTACTGACCTAATTCTTTTAAATGACTTAGCTAAGAGAAAAGGAGCAAGTTTTTTTTTGTTGTTGTTTTTGTTGGTGCTTTGGTGGTTTTTTGTTTTTGTTTTTGTTTTTTCGAGACAGGCTGTCTCTGCAGCTTTTGAGCCTGTCCTTGTAGACCAGGCTGGCCTTGAACTCACAGAGATCTGCCTGCCTCTGCCTTCCAAATGCTGGGATTAAAGGTGTGCACCACCACTTGCTAAAGAGCAAGTTTTATATTAACATCAGAACTAACAAATTACAACAAACATTTAAATTCCCATATGATGAAGGAAGGAGAAAAAAAATCAGAGAGAGGATCTGACTGACTAAATATATCTCAATTAAAAACATCTCAACTATAGTTAGACAGAAGTCACAAAACTTATATCTCAAATGAAAGTCACCTTTAACTAATGTCAAATCCAAAAACAAAAAATGATTTAACCATAAACATGTCCATTTATCAACAAGAAGTCACGGCATCACTACATTGAAAAACCCCTTGAGGCTGTAAGCAGAGAAATCAGGAAGTGATCGTGAGTTTAGTGTTAACCTTGGCTACATAGGCAGTTTGAGGTCACCCTGTGCTATAATGAGACCAAAAAAAAAAAAAAAAGAATAGATAAAAGAAAGGAAGTCAGGTAGTGGTGCTGCACACCTTTAATCCCAGCACCCAGTAGGGAGAGTCAGAAGGTTAAATGAGTTAGAGACCAGCCTGTGGCTTGGCAGTTAAGAGTTCTTCCTGCCCTTGCAAAGGACCTGAACTCGGTTCCCAGCACCCATATGGCAGCTCATAACTACCTGTAACTAACTCCAGAAACCCCACAATATCAAAAATAAAAGTCTTGTGCTGGAGAGATGGCTTAACAGTTAAGAGTACTTCTTGCTCTTACTGAGAACCTGGGTTCAAGTCCCAGCACATACATGACAGCTCACAACCATTCCAGGGGATTTGACATTGTTTTCTGACCTCCACAAGCACCAGGCTCACACATGTGCATTACACACACACACACACACACACACACACACACACACACACACACACAGATGCAGGCAAAAACATTCATGTACATAAAATGAAATGTCTTTATTAAAAATAATGCAAATTATTCAACAAGTGGTGCTGGCATAACTGGCTATCAACATGTAGAAAAATGAAAATAGACCCATATCTATCACCATGTACAAAACTCAAATCCAAATGGATCAAAAACCTCAACATAAAGCCAGCCACACTGAACCTTATAGAAGAGAAAGTGGGAAGTACACTTGAACGCATTGGCACAGGGAACCACTTCCTAAATAGAACCCCAGCAGCACAGACACTGAGAGAAACAATTAATAAATGAGACCTCCTGAAGCTGAAAAGCTTCTGTAAAGCAAAGGACACAATCAACAAGACAAAACGACAGCCTACAGAATGGGAAAAGATCTTCACTAACCCCATATCAGACAGAAGTCTAATCTCCAAAAGATACAAAGAACTCAAGAAATTGGACACCAAAAAATCGCGTAATCCAATAAAAAAAAGGAGTACAGACCTAAACAGAGAACTCTCAACAGAGAAATCTAAAATGACGGAAAGACACTTAAGGAAATGTTCAACATCCTTAGTCATCAGAGAAATGCAAATCAAAACAACATCTTACACCTGTTAAGAATAGCCAAGCTCAAAAACACTGATGACCACTTATGCTGGAAAGGTTGTGGGGAAAAGGGAACACTTCTGCATTGCTGGTGGGAATGCAAGCTGGTACAACCCCTATGGATGTCAGTGTGGTGATTTCTCAGAAAATTAGGAAACAACCTTCCTCAAGACCCAGTAATACCACTTTTAGGTATATACCCAAAGGATGCTCAATCGTGCCACAAGGACATGTACTCAACTATGTTCATAGCAGCTTTGTTGTTCATAGCAGCTTTGTTCGTCATAGCCAGAACCTGGAAACAATCTAAATGCCCCGCGATTGAAGAATGGATAAAAAAAAAAAAAAAATGGTGCATTTACATAATGGAGTACTACACAGCAGAAAAAAATAACGACAGCTTGAATTTTGCAGGAAAATGGATGGAACTAGAAAGCATTATTTTGAGTGAGGTAACCGAGACACAGAAAGACAATTATCACATGTACTCACTCATAGGTGGTTTATAAACATAAAGCAAAGAAAACCAGCCTACAAACCACAATCCCAGAGATCTTAGACAACAATACGGACACTAAGAGAGACTTACATAGATCTAATCTACATGGGAAGTAGAAAGTAGAAAAAGACAAGATCTCCTGAGTAAATTGGGAGCATGGGGACATTGGGGGAGGATTGAAGAGGGGAGGGGAGAATCAGGGAGGGGAGCAGAGAAAAATGTAGAGCTCAATAAATATCATGGAAAAATAAAAAAATTAAAATAAAATTTAAAAAAATAATGCAAATAAAATAATTTTTTAAAATGCTGCTACCCAAGAGGACTTTCTGGATAGGTAGCCAAGCACCTAAGTCAGAAAAAGCTGGAGTATTCTTGGAGAGCAAGAGCTGGGGAGACAGGGCCTATTTGTAAGCTCAGACTTGCTACTTGGTCATTATTGGAGAATCAGGATCCTGGCTGCTGTCTCTTTCACAGACTTGATTGAGAGTTACAGTAACACAGGGCAAAGCTCACAACTGACCTGAGGGTGCCATGCAGTCCAGAGCCCAACTTGCTTACTCCTCTTCCAGCTGAGTTGGTGGTGTACAGGTAACGTCCGTCTGAGGTGAGACAGCGCCCCAAGTCAGCATCTGAAATCCACACACAATGAGGCTATAAAAATGCTTTTCTAATTAAAAAAGAAAAAGTCTTAGGAAATTTACTGACATGAATCCCAAATTCAAATAACAATTTCAATGTTACCTCAACAGTAGATTAGATGGCTTGAACCCCCAAATCGAACATAGAAGAAGCAGGTGGAAATTGGAACTAGTTTCAGGGACTGACAGCGTATGGTTATTAGCAGGTCACTCAACCCACCTGCCAAGTGATTGTTCTTTTCTTTTTCAAAAAGCAAACAAAGGCCTGAGTCAATTTTGACATCTCTAACTGACCTGCAATGACTGAGAACAAGTGCTTAGTTAAGAATGGCTCTCAGGAACCAGGATTTCATTAGGAGACTGTGGGCTCTTCATCATTAATATAGGGGTAATAATATGTACCTCAAGGGCTGCACTGCAGCTAGAGGAGACACCTAAGTAGTAGCTCTCTAGTACCAAACCAATGTTCCCAGATTGACAATGGAATTATATTGTTATAGTAAAGGCAAATGTGGAATTAAATAAAATCATCTTCTTTGGATATCCTTTTTTTTAAATATTTTTTAAATTTTTTTTTTTTTTTGGTTTTTCGAGACAGGGTTTCTCTGCAGCTTTGAAGCCAGTCCTAGAACTAGCTCTTGTAGACCAGGCTGGTCTCGAACTCACAGAGATCTGCCTGCCTCTGCCTCCCAAGTGCTGGGATTAAAGGCGTGCGTCACCACTGCCTGGCTGGATATCCTAATTTTATCTGGAAAAACTAACACGAAAGCATAACCTCCTTTTATAAAAAATGTCTTATAATATCTATTAGATATTAGTGTGTGTTTGTGTATGTGTGTGTGTGTATGTGTGTGTAGAGGAAAATCTGCAGACTCTGTTCTCTCCTTCCATGTAGGACTCAAGGAGCAGACTCAGATGTCAGACTTGTCAGCAAGAGCTTGCGCCTGATGAGCCATCTCCCCAGTCTACTTCTCTTCTTGTAGTTCCCACCTGGCTATGGGTTCCCCATTCTTTTTTTTTTAATATTTATTTATTTATTATGTATACAATATTCTGTCTGTGTAGATCCCTGAAGACCAGAAGAGGGCACCAGACCTCATTACAGATGGCTGTGAGCCACCATGTGGTTGCTGGGAATTGAACTCAGGACCTTTGGAAGAGCAGGCAATGCTCTTAACCACTGAGCCATCTCTCCAGCCCGGGTTCCCCATTCTTAAAAACAGTTTCTCTATATAGTAGTTAAATGATTTACTAAATTATTTTCCCAAGAATTTGTCTTAAAATGAGGCTATAGGTAAAACTTTAAGTGTTCATTTTTATAATCTTTCCCTCATTGTATTTTAAGGGAGTTTGCCTGCCGGAAGCATGTCACACTAGAGGAAATTCAATGTCACATAACTCAAACCAGCACTGGATTTAGTATTATCATAAATGTTCAGTCTACTAATCTGAGAGAATAGAGATCTACTAATTCCTACCCTGCCTCCCCCAAAGGGAGAAAAACAGTGAGAACACTGCCTGCAGAGGTCAGAAGACAGCTATTCTCTGCCATGTGCTAGGAATAAAACCCAAGCCTCTGGAAGAGCAATCAGTTCTCTTTCTTTCTCTCTCTCTCTCTCTCTCTCTCTCTCTCTCTCTCTCTCTCTCTCTCTCTCTCTCTCTCTCTCTCTGTATTTTGTTTTTCCAAAATACAGATACAGAAATACAAAATACAGGGTTTCTTCAGGTAGCTCTGGCTGTCCTGGAACTCCCTCTCTAAACCAGGCTAAGCTAAAACTCAGAGATCTTTCTGCCTCTGCTACCACCACCCGACTGCAATTGATACTTTTGTTTTAAGATTTATTTGTTTGCTTGCTTGTTTGTTTGTTTGATGTGCACTGGTGTTTTGCCTGCATTTACTCTGTGTGAGGGTGTCGATCACCTAGAACTGGAGTTACAGTTATGAGCCGCCACATGGGTGCTGGGAATTGAACCCTGGTTCTCTGGAAGAGCAGCCAGTGCTCTTAACCACTGAGCAATCTCTCCAGCCCTAAAACCAGTACTCTTAACCTTAACCTTTGAGCCATCTTTTTAGCTCCACTTAATTAACTGATTGATTGATTGATTGATTGATTGATTGATTTAGAGGCAGGGTCACACTGTAAAGCCCTGGCTGTCCTCCAATTCACAGAGATCCCTGCCTCTGCCACTAGAGTGCTGGGATTAATAGTATGTGCCAATCATACCCTGTGACATCTTAAATATTTTCACTTGAAACTATTCAATTACATTTACTTGCCCATCTTTAGATCATAGTCCATAGTGTGTGTGTCTGACAAGAGACAGAAGTGAAGGGGACCAACTACACAAAACTGGCTAGAGAGGCTGAGACAAAGGGACTCCTTGAATCCTGGAGTTTGAAAGCAGTCTGGGCTGCTTTCAGAAAGAACATGTCTCCAAATCAAAGGGAAAGGAAAGGAAAAAAAGGAGTGGTGGAAAAGAGGAAGGAAGAAAATAAGAGGGAAAAAAGAAGGAAGAGGGGAAGGAGGGGAAGGAGCAGAGGAAAGAATCTCTACAAGTACTCTAAGAAACACACCCTTCACTTGGACACAAAAGCAAACACATCAGCCAGACGCTGTCCCCTCAGAAACCCTCCCCTAGGGAACAGCAGGTGGTTTGAAGAGAGAATAAAAAGACTTTAGCTCAAAGCAGAGATTGGAGCCCATTCCTGTGAGCGCAGCCTGGGTACAGCAGGTGGTCTGCTTCTCTGGCAACTCTGTGGCCAATGCCTTCCTTGCCCCTCCTCTCAGCCCTCTCCAAAAGAAAGGGTTATAAGAGAATGGCTCTGGGTTGTGAGGTGCTGAGCAGCCATTGCTCATACTGCACTATGTGCCTTAGACTTGATGGGGAGGAGTCTCAGAGAGAGCTGAGAATAAAGGAGTGTGCTGGACAGGCTCTCAGCTCAATCTATAACCATCTACCCTGCACCAATTTCTCAGAGGCACAGGGTTTTTTCTTTTCTTATTCTATTTCATCAGTTATGTAACAGCTAATGACATACTATGTTATAATGTTACAGTAAGTAATGTCATTATAATAACTAGTGGTCAACAAATCAGTTTGGAAACAAATCCTACTTTTGGCAAGCTATACTGCCCAGTGGGAGGGCAGTGCACAGTGTAGAGCAGAAATGATGACCTGGGTGCTGTCTAAACAGTTACAGAGCCCATGCTGAGGCCCCAGTCACCCAAAGAGTCTGGCAAGTAGGTTACTTAATAGAGCCTGTGTCATTTTTGCTGAGGTCATGTAATAATCTGGCAGGTAACCCTATAAAACTGTGTAAAAATACCTCAACACTTCCTACTTTGTGTAAGAGACTTAACAGTTCAGGTTTTCTTCTGTCTTCTTTTGTCTTTAGTACAGGAGGGACCATAATGAGCAGAGTAAACTATGAGAAGAAATGGCATCATGGGGCGTGTCTGACCATCTTACAAACATGCACTGCAGCTTCAGTACCTGAGAAGCAGGAGCCAAGTGAAGTAACCCATGCCACCTGCTAGGGTTATGGCATGGCCCTTGGCTAGAACAGTAAAGCCTGTCCATCTGCTCACCTGTACTTGAGTATCGGCCTTCAGACTTGCACTGATAAAGCAAACAATGTACAAGAATCTTCAGCTCTAAATTAAAAGAAACTCAGGGCTCCAGCCAAAGCATTTGCCACAGTGGATCTAAAACCACTCTTCTCACATTTTACTGTTAATCCCAGGACACTAGCCCTTGCATTCATTACCTTTGTTCTCAGAACTGGAGCCAGTGTTGCTGTCTGGTGCAGGCAGCATGTCTTCATACCCCCAGGATACTAAGTGTTTTCCCCCGAGTAAACAGGATGGGGATCCAGGTCCCCCTTCCAAAAGCAGCAGCCTGTGGGGTGAAGAATTGCAAAGACCTAAGAGTGCCCATTCCAACAAACCAGAAGTCTACTTACCAGCTCAAAAAGCAAATGCAAATGGTTTAAAGAAATATATCTGAATACTATTCACAGTATATTTTAATAAAAAAATTACAAAGCAATGCTTACAAAACTTTGGGCTTGGTAGTCAGAAAGCACCAAGGTCATGCAAGGTGATGACCTGAGCTCAATCCCTGGGAGGATGTAAAAGACCATGCATGGTGGTGCACACCTCTAATTCCCAGCACTCCCACATTGATATGGAGTGGACAGTGGCCCAGAAGCTCACAAGCCAGGTAATCTGGAGTGTGTAGTGCAGAAACAGGAAAGAACCCGTCTCCATCAGGCCGAAGGAGTGATCCCTGCAAGTGGCTTTCTTCCACAGTCATACCACATACTGTGGCGTGGTATCAACATCCTCAAAAAATTTTAATTTCTCTGTATATAAAATATACTCATTCTATTTTTATTTATTTAATTATTTGGAGGGGGCTTTAGATTTTAGTAATGTTGCCTCATGTGACCCAGGCTAGCCTTGAACTCCCTGATCTTTCTGCCTCTACTTCCCAAGTGCTGGAATTAATAAACATGCACCACTACACCTGGTTTTACATCCCCAGCCTAAATGTATGTTTATTAAGTGGACAAATATGTATGAGGGAAAAAGAAGCAGGTAAAGAGGGCCATGTGTAGGAAGCACACCTACCAAAATGATACAAGTGGTATTACTGGATAATAAAATTGAGAAAGATTTCAATTTCTTCTTTATACCTGAACACACTGTCATCTCATATCACGGTAAAAATTCATCACAGACTAAAACTTGTTTTTAAATTAAAAAATACACTCTAAGAACACTTTGACATCCTTAAGCAGTTAGCTATGAGTCTATATTTATTCAAAATTATCAATTAGCAAGGTTTAGTAATCTGTTTGTCCATAAGAGCATCCATGCACAAATCTTATTTAGAAGGACAAGGATGTAAAGGGACAACTCACCTATATAAAACATCGGCGACAGGCAGGGAGCCCAGCTCAGTCTGTCTCTGTAGCAGATGGACTGTGTGGACAAAAGTCTTCAATGATCCCCTAGAGAGAAAAGGAAGGAATGGAAAAGCCACCCACACTGAGAACCAAGCAAGTTGGGCAGCTAGTGCTCATCTTATTAACCACAGGAGAAGGTGCTAAGATGGGTCTATCTGTTTCTACAGTTCAGAAAATGTACAAACTTCAGCCATCTTACCCACAGCCACTGGCTCTGGTAGGATGTGAGTAGGGGGCCAACATAATTTCAACTATGGAGATGTTCTCTTGCATTCCCGCTGACACAAAAATCAAAACCACAAAGCACCTGGGGGTATCGTGTATGGACAGTTTCCATCACCATACCACCTGATCCTCGGGAAAGACATCACAGGGTGAGTGAATCTCAAGTCTAACAGTGTTTCCAAACTTGACCTTGAAGGCTTTGTTAAGTTCATCCACTTCACATAGCATCTCACTTGCAGAACTCACTATGCACTGACTTCCTCATGATTCCCAAAGCTAAAGGCTCTGGGAAGTCTGGAACGTCAGCAGGACTGCAAAGAAGGTGCTTTCAAGAAGCACAAGGCCTGCCTGACAGCACTCCAGGTATAGATCACCGGAACTTGCCCAGACTAACGGCCACCTGGATCTGAGGAGCTACCTTGCTTGTCACCCTCTTCTCTTAAGCAAGCCTTAATTGGCAGGTATCCTGTGTCTAACCTCAACAGAAACAGAGTGCCTATCACAAGACCTAGCAGACTCAGGCTTCCTTTTAATTTGATCCTTGCACTATCTCACACATTCAAAGGACAGGTTAAGGCAAGGAGGCAGCGTAATATAAAAGCACTGCCTGTAGCCTGGAGACATAGACATTGAAACTGGGCACTGCCACAACTGCACAATCTGTCCTGTCCCCTAAGTCCTGTGGATTCTGCCTCCATCTGCTCAATAGGCACAACTCCCTGGGAGACACTGAATTACACAGAGGGACAAAGCACAACATTTGGAGAATGGAGAGCCACTAGCTCTACATCATCCAGCCTGCTGGCTTTAGTCACATTTTAAGAGAAATATGTAAAGTCTTTCCATGGCTCACAACCCCTATGTGATCTAGGTTAGACCAATCTCACCTCCTGTCCCTTCCAGTCTTCCATGACAGTCCAATGACCCTTCTTTGCCACCTGCTGCCCCTCTTCTGTAGAGCTCTCTGCTGCTGGCTCTTGTGCTAGCTCTTTCTCATCACCCAATCTTCAGTTCAAATGCCAGGTAGCCAGTCAGTTCTGCCTCTGCCCCACCTCCACTTAGCTATCCTCCACCAAAACATCCTGGTTTTGGCCTGGAAAGATGGCTCAGCAGTTAAAAGCACTTGCTGCTCTTTCAGATGACCTGGATTAAATACCTACACGATGGCTTACAACCATTTGACAACTCCAGTCCCAGGGAATCCAATGACGCCTCTGGCCTCTGCAGGCACCAGGCACATATGTGGTGTACAGACATAAGATAAATCTAAAAAAAATTTTTTTAAAAACACCAGTCCTGGGATTGGAGAGATGGCTCAAGCGATTAGGAGCACTGACTGCTCTTCCAGAGGACTCAGGTTCAATTCCCAGCACCCACATGGCAGGTCACAACTGTCTGTAACTCCAGTTCCAGGGGATCCGACACCCTCATACCATACATGCAGGCAAAACCCCAATGTACATTAAATAAATAAATCTTGAAAAAAAAGACACACAATCCTACCGGGCGGTGGTGGCACACACCTTTAATCCTAGCACTTGGGAGGCAGAGGCAGGTGAATCTCTGTGAATTCGAGGCCAGCCTGGTCTACGGGAGCTAGTTCCAGGACAGGCTCTAAAACTACAGTGAAACCCTGTCTCGAAAAACCAACAACAACAACAAAAAACCTTCTTTTTCTCTGGTGATATCACTCTCTGAAATTACCTGATACATGTATGTGGCTGCCCTGCCTCATGTTCATATAAATTCTGAAATTTTAGGGACTCTGACTGCTCACCACTGTTTCTTTTTTTTTTTTAATTTAATTTATTTATTATGTATAGTCTTCTGCCTGCATGTATGCCTGCAGGCCAGAAGAGGGCACCACATCTCATGGTTGTGAGCCACCATGTGGTTGCTGGGAATTGAACTCAGGACCTCTGGAAGAGCAGCCAGTGCCCTTAACCTCTGAGCCATCTCTCCAGCCCCTCACCACTGTTTCTTAACCACAGAAAAGAGTTCCTGACATAAAAGCAGTGAATATGAAGGTTTTGCAGAATGAATCATCCCTGGACTACTGAACTGCCAGCTCTATAAAATTAGAGGCTTGAATCTCTATGGCCTAGGAGTTAGCAAGACTCCTACATGCCAGAGAGATGTTAGGCAAGTATTACTTGTAAGCCAGGTTTGAGATAATGCCTGTGAACACAGCTGAGAAGGGAGAATCATGATCTCCCTAACAGCTCCTTCCCCAAAAAAGCCTCACCCCCCCACACCTCCAAATGCAGGAGAAACTGGAAACTTCCTCTCTGCTGGCTACCTTTCAAAGTTATCAGGTGGGCTGCTGGAGGAGAAAAGCAGTCGGTCTCACTCAGCAATAAAGACTTAAAAGACTGAGCAACACACCCTACTGACCTGCCAGGCAATAATGGCATGACTGCTGGAGGGAGAGGGAGTCCACTCAGGGAATTCCCACCTGGGACAGTAAAACTAGACAAAAAGTCTGTGGCGGGAAGATGACAGGTCCTAGTAGAAAAGTTACTACGGTTGTTCTGTTATGGACAAGTTGTGCCATCAAACTGTCTTCTAAATAGTTGTGATTATGCTCATAGCTTAACGCTGCTGCCAACTTTGGTGAGAAGTGTCATTCTGCAGTGGGATCAGTTAAACACTCATAACTAGCTACAGTACTGAGCATAAGTGACTGTTGTATGCTCAGCCCTAAATGGGGCATGAACATTAGCCCTCCAAGGCTCAGGGAACTTCTTGGTAGAGGTATACAAAGACAGAGCTGGGAAGGAATGGAGTGCTCTGAAATGAGTTCTTCTGTGTGACACGACTGTGTGGTCATAGTCACAGCAGCTGTTTACTACCTGTATGAGACCTACATAAGACTGAGCCATCCACATTTGTGATGGAGTGGAGAGGGGCTCAGGAGGTTTCACCCCTTCTGAGGCAGTTAATAGTTGCTATGGAGGAAGAAGCATTTTCAAAGTGATTTAGCCATTGGTAAGGTACTTATGCTCCTATAAATAACCCTTTTCCCATGCTCTTGTAAGCAAACTTAATTAAAAAAGAAGAGGGGAAAGAGGGAGAGAAGGGGAAAATATTGGAGGAGGAGGAGGAGGAATATTCATTTCATATTTGTGCCAAATAGAATTTGGAATCTTAAACACAATTTTAATAAGTATTGTGATTAGAATGAATTTTAGTTCATAATTAAAAAGTGAGTTTAGTGATCCAATGTTCAATAATGAAATGCTCAAAACTAAAGTGTTATTCCCAGCATCCTTCCTAAAGATAGTAATGCCTAAGTGGGAAATTTCTCAAAATGGAACTTTCACATTGATAATAAATCTATTCAAATCTCAAAATTGCTTTTGCGTATGCAGAAAAATCAATCAATCTAATCTAAAGCTTTTACAGAGAATCTTATTTCTGTATCATCCAATGTCTCCAGAATGAAATTCATGTCAGAGTTTGCAAAATCAGCTGCTGTCTTCAGGAACTGAGACAAACCTGTGACAGTTTGCTCCGGGCAAGGAAGCAGAGAGTGTAGAATGATGTTACCCTGCCTTTAATAATAACTGGAGATTCAGTCAATTGCAGATCAATTTTGAAGCTATAAAGTAAAATCCTCTGCCAAGAGAGTTTCCCCACATACCTGGGTTAAAAAAGGATGATCACACCCTACTCCTCCCCCAAAAAAAACATTCTGAGGAGGAAAGATAAGTGATTGACACTAGACAGGCAGGCCATGGTTGTAATGGGTCCCTGACAATATACTCAGAGAGGAACAAGGGCAGTGAACTTCCTCACACGAGATCATACGTGCTGTTAGGCAGGAGAATTACAAGCTGCAGACCAGCCTGGGCACTGCAGCAAGACCCTGTGGAATAGGGAGGGACAACTCCGAGTCTGTTTCCTAGCGACAGCGTGTCAAGCACATCAGTAGAGAGGACAGCATACTACTACATCTTGACATAAACCGAGACATCTTTCAGATAAAGCAGGGCCCAGGACAGGTGAGGCGGCTCAGCAGGCAAGGGCACTCACTACCATCCTGATGACCTCAATTCTATCCCAAAACTACATGGTGAAAGAAGAGAACTGAGTCCTTCAAGTTGTCCTCTGATCTCCATACTCACACTATGTCATATGCATGTACCCCACATACACAACAAGTAAATGTAAAATATTTAAAATATATAAATGGGAGTCCAGAAATACAATCTATAACTTAGTCTTGTGACCAGGTGAAATCCTGTAATTTGCTGAGAGACCCCTTTATTGACATTTTAAAAAAATAATTAACATTTCTATAACATTTTGCCTTTCCTTAAAGGAGAAACACAGACATAGTACCCTCTGCTCTGTGGAAGATGGACCCTGAGAGTGATGAGCTGCAGTCAAGGCTGCTGCTCCTAGCTGTCACTAAAGGAGAGCAGAACACCAAAAGCTGGACTCATGAAGTATGAGTGAAGCTGTGACATTCAACACTAAAAACAGAAGCACATGCTGAGATACCCATAAAATAAACCTGGTGCAAGTGCACAAGGCAGAGGGTAAACAAGTGGCACATTGTGTCACTTTCCTTACCTGGCACATGCCAAAGCCACCAGGGCAGCGGCAGCATTCTCCTTCTGTTTGTGTGGGATGTGTCGGCCTGTGTCCGAGGTCTCCTCTAGCCAAGAGCACAGCAAGGTTTCTATCCCATTGAGACAGTCAGCAGGCTCCTTGGTCAAGCTCAGAGGCTGACAGTCACGCAGGCAGTTCAATAGCACCTCAGCAGTTATGTTACAGAGGGAGGGGTCTGTTCTACTCTGGGACTGAATAAGGGGGAAGACCAACAGGAGGCCCACCCGGGATGTGAAGGGCGCTTGCTCGGGTTGCTGCAGCAAGCCCTGGCGCTTGAGTAGGGCCAAGGTTTCTTCATCACCAGAGCCTTCCCTTTCATGCTGTTCCTCCAGGGCCAGCTGGCGCTGGGCATTCCACAGTCCACGCAAGGCATTCAGGCGGTATTCCAGCAAGCGGGCATAGGCATTGCTCTGATTCCCACAAACAGAGCGCAAACGTTCTGCTAACTCGGTTGGGTTCTTGGTCTCAAATGTTAAAATCTAAAGAAAAATACAATAGAGAAGTGGGTATGTATTGCCTTCACCAAAGTCATTATGGAAGCAAATATGCCCAGTAAGTTCTACAGAGTCCACAGTACCGGGCATGGTGGCTCACAGCTTTAATTCCAGCTCTCAGAAAATATAGACGATCCACAGCCTGGATCTCTAAAAAGCAAAACAAGGGGATAAAATGCTTGCCTATACATGTGAGAGTTTGGACCTCCACCATATATGTAAATGCTAGGCAGTCATGGTAGCCCACCTGCAATCTTAGAGCACTTACGGATACAAATACAGAGGAACCCCTGAAGCAAACTGGCTAGCTAAACTAGCAAAACCAGTAACTTCTGGGTTCAACTAAGATCCCTGCCTCAATACATAAGGTTAAGAGCAATCAAGAAAGACACTTGATGCCAACCTCCATCCCCAAACACACATACCACAGACACACATAAAGAAAAACAAATGAAAAAAATAATTCTAAAAAGTAAAAATTGTTCACATCAAAACTTATTTCCATTCCAACCAAACAGAAAACATGACCAGTAAAGTTGGTTATTCACTGATGGATATCCTGTTCCAGGTTTTTCTGGTAAAGTTCCTTTTAAAATCCAGAACAGAACACCCAGGATGATGGCTCACCAATAGAGTGCATGTTTAACCTGTTTTGGTACAATCCTCGGCACCAAATATATATATGCACACACACACTTATATATACACATGCACACATACACGTATACATGCATGCATGCATAAATAGAGGTTAGACTTACTGAAAAGTCCTCAAGATAGTCAGCAGTGCTGGCCAATAATCCCAGCACTCAGGAGGCAGAGGCAGGCAGATATCTGCTTGAGCCATCCTGCTCTACAGAGCGAGTTCCAGGACAGCCAGAACTATTACATAGAGAAAACTTGTCTCAGAAAACCAAAAAAAGAAGAAAAGAAAGAAAGAAAAGTCCCCCAAGGGACTGGAGAGATTGCTCACAGGATAAGGACACTAGCTGCTCTTCCAGAGGTCTTAAGTTCAATTCCCAGCAATCATATAGTGGCTCACAACCATCTATAATGGGATCTTATGCCCACTTCTGGTGTAAAGGTGTACATGCAGATGGAGCACTCATATACATAAAATAAATATATAAATATTTAAAAAAAAAAAGAAAGAAGGGGGAGGGAAAGAAGGAGGAGAGGGGAGGGGAAGGGAGGGGAAGGGAGGGGAGAGGAGGGGAGGGGAGGGAAGAGAAGGGGAGAAAAGTCCCCAAGACAGTCAACAATGTTGGCTAATACTTTTGGCACTCAGAGCAGGATGTTCAAGGCTGGTCCCAAGGAATAAAGAGAGGGTTAGGGAGTACTCAAATCATAAAGGATGCAGGAAGTTTTTTGCTTTTCTCCCAAGTCTCTCTGAGAGTGGTTGGGACAGGCCCAACCACTCCTGCGTGCTGCGTGAGATCTACATCCTGAACTCCTTTGCTTCCCTGTCTTGAGAGCACTGGCTCTTTCTTAGTTGAAATCCTAAGTTGCTGAAAATTTAAAGGACACCTCCTGAGAACCATTCATTTTGGCAAAAAAAAAAAAATAATAATAATGGTGAATCCTGAACACATAAGAACTGGATGAATCTTTATCACAACACAAACAAGTAAAGGGTAGGCGACAGTAAGAACAGAGTGTACCTCAAGACCAAACAACGGTGAACAGCCCACATTTATTAGTGGGCATTCTAGGCTTGAAGAATAAAGATCATATTTGTTTTTGACAATCCACTTGGTAACAGGCGTTAGTTAGAGACTTTTTTGTTTTGTTTGGGTTTGGTTTTGTTTTGTTTTGTTTTTTTAAGTTGTTGTTGTTGGGTTTTTTTGTTTGTTTGTTTGTTTGTTTGTTTTTTGAGACAGGGTTTCTCTGTAGCTTTGGAGCCTGTCCAGCCTGTAGCCCAGGCTGGCCTCGAACTTACTGAGCAAGAGTCACCTGTCTCTGCCTCCCAAATGCTGAGATTAAAGGTGTGTGCCACCACCATAGTCTGATTTTCTTCCTTCCTTCCTCCTTTCCTTCATTCCTTCTTTTCTTTCTGTAGACCAGGCTGGCCTTGAACTCAAGAGACCTGCCTACCTCTGCCTCCAGAGTGTTGGGATTAGAGGCGTGAGCCACCATCACCTGGGTCTAGAATAGTTATCTTTCAAGTCAGTGCCAACAATGTAACTAGAGCACTTGTAATGGAATTCTAGATAAATATACACCATATTGTACAGTTTTATTATATTCATTGCTTATATTAAAATTATATTTTCAGTTTATATTGCTATTTATTGTTTATATAAAATATTATATTTATAGTTTAGAGTTAACTATAGACTATTTTGTGCTTATCAGTGTATTTCAGAAACAATGTCGGAGATTTCTAATAAGAATAAATTGTTATTTAATGGTACTGAGTTGCTTTTATGATTCATGAGTTCAGAAAATGCTTATATTGAACTTTATACTAGTTACTTCAGATACCCTAAGTGGATGATCAGTGTATGAAAGTAAAAGTGTACACACATGTATTGTATATCTAGGAGTAAGACTGGGTAAAAGAAATCACAAAATCTGAGTTATAATTAATCAATCAAGTATTACCTGACCTATGCACTTTAATGACAGTTGTGTTTATTGACTTGGCAGCATCCGAAGTTACCCATTAGATTATAGCATCTCCTCTGCAGCAACTGCCCACTTCAGATCCTCCAATTTGAAGGTCATGGTCATGGCCCAAAGCCATTTCCTGCATATGTCCTACCTCTGGGTTTTAGTAAATCAGCTTCAGGGATACTCTATTCTTGTACTTATGAATAATGAATGACTTGTTTCAGGTCCTTATGTAAAATCACTGCTCTCAGTAACTGCTCCTAACCAAAATGCCATTAGAAAATTAATATTTTTCTCTTTAAAACAAGGGAAAGTTATTTAAAGAAAAGGGAAGCTCCCTGTCACCCTTAGTGGCAAATGCTGAAGTCACCCCAGTTAAGAAAGTGACTTACAAAGTAACTCACAGCCTTAAGGCAATTTTATTATTTTTTATGTGTATGGATTTTTAAACTAACTGTCATTCTGGAAAGTCTAATAGAAGGGAGGAAAATATTCACTGCAGGCTAAATTTAATTTTGACCAAGACTCAATAGTTAAAATAAGACAAATTGCATTTCTGAGTGTGGTAACACACACCTATGACCCTACTACTGGAGTACAAAAGAAAGGAAGATCAGGAATTCAAGGTGCTTCTTGGTTACATAGTGAGATTATGGCCAACCAAGGCTACATAAGACCCTTTCTCAAAAACAAACAAACAAACTGGGCTAGAGAGATGGCTCAGCAGTAAAGCGTGCTTACTGCCCTTGGTAAAGACACAAGTTTGGAATCCTGCCCCAGCCACAGAAGCAAGATGTGACTGCCCCGCTGTATAAGGTACCGAGCCATGTGGCTAACATAGACAAGAATAATGGGCTAATATAAGTTATAAGGGTTAATAAGGCCAGGTGGTGGTGGCGCACACCTTTAATCCCAGCACTTGGGAGGCAGAGGCAGGTGGATCTCTGTGAGTTCGAGTCCAGCCTGGTCTACAAGAGCTAGTTCCAGGACAGGCTCCAAAGCTACAGAAAAACCCTGTCTCGAAAAACCAAAAAAAAAAAAAAAAAAAAAAAGAGTTAATAAGAAGTCTGAGCTACTAGGCCAATTAGTTTATAACTAAAAAAAAAAAAAAAAAAAAAGGCACAGGTTTGGTATCTAGCATCCACATCAGATGATTCACAGCTGTAACCTGCACTCTCTGACCTCCATGGGCAACTGAATGTGTGTACGTACACACACACACACACACACACACACACACACGCACACATGCATGCGCGCACACACACACTGTCTTTTTTTTTTAAAGGAATGAAAACAATTTTTAAGTCATGATTAAAGCTGTTTTTTTTTTAACAAAAAATGATATCTTTAAATAACTGGAAGTCAAACAAACGGAATTTGTCAGAAATTAACATGGCAAAATTAGGAGAGACCTGACAGAATCGTCTCTGGCACCAAAACAACTGTTCCACCTCCTGTAAGCTACACAGGACAGACTGTGCTCCCCACCATAGATGCTGGGTCTATGAACCATCAATGGGGATTACACGTCAGGGTCTCTGGAGAGAAACAACTATCACAGCTGAGACTCAGTGCAACACCGGGGAGATGAGTCCCATCACTTCATGCACTGTGTCCCCACTGTGGCAAATTAACCAAGTCGGTTCATTGAGTGAACCCATCCACATAGTTCTTTCAAAGATCAGTTGGTGGACTTACAGCCTCATATAACTTTTAAGTGAGGCAGAATATCGAACCTTCAGAAACTGAATTCTTAATCCATTTTGTGGATTTTTCTACCATTGTTCATGCTATGCAGAACATGCTATGCAAATGGCAATAATATCAAACTAGGATGTATTCAGAAGTTCAAAGCAAACCAAAAAGACCTGTGAATCAAATGAATAAATAGTGAATGGAAGGGTGGAATTTCATCTCTAGTAGTAAAGCCTAAATCAAGAGTGGATCACTGATCAACTAAATTCAGCTCCCGTCTTGGAAACATGTTCATTCAAACTCACTTTCAACGACTCCTATTTTTCAAAAGGGTCTTTACATAACTGGTATCTGTGATATTAAATTCCACTTTACTTCATTAATTTAGTCTTTAATTGGTGCCAAAACTGGAATGAACCTGACTTGCTACTTGATCATTTGGCTTTGGCTTTTGGATAAAACTTTCTCTGGAACCTGATTTTCCCAGAACTTCTTATGAATAACTGCTCCTGAAGAAGGACTTAGTCACATTCAGGGATCCCAGCCACAGCAGACATTGTGGCTCATGCCCATAATCACAGCACTGAGGAGATGGAGGCAGCAGGATCAATAGGTCAAAATCAGGTCTAGCTACAGAGTGAGTTCAAGGGCTACTAGAGAGACCCTATTTCAAAACAATCCTGTAGCCCTCAAACAAACAAAAAAAGCTAATATAATCTTCAAATGCATCAGAATTTCAAGGTAGTACCAAGGCTGATAATGACCCTAATATACTTTGCAGTGTTTAATCTGCAGTTGGACTATCTTGTTTAGTTTCAAACATCACATTTTAATGTGAATATACTAAAAGGCATGGGGAGGCAGTAAAGGGGAAAATTTTATGATAAGTGAATTAGTTATATTACAATGAGTCTTTAATAAAGGTTGTGTTATTTTTTTAAAAAAAAAAGACTGCATAGAACTACTTAGGGACCTTTTTTAATTTTTTAAAAAAAGATTTATCTATTTATTATGCATACTTTATGTATTTAAATGTATTATGTACATTTTAAGATGCCCTTAAGAAACTACAGAGAGTGTAAAGGGGATGACCCAACTATTATGGAGAACATGTCACAGGAGAAATGATTAGAAGTTAGGGTGCATAGCCTGCAAAAGAAATGAGATGAGAAGGCCACTTTCCTGAAATGGA
Organism: Ondatra zibethicus; assembly: GCA_004026605.1. NCBI lineage: Eukaryota > Metazoa > Chordata > Mammalia > Rodentia > Cricetidae > Ondatra > Ondatra zibethicus. The sequence goes on from PVIU01002638.1 coordinate 128,693, forward strand.
AAGGTTATCTATCATGTGGAAGAGGAAGACAGTCTCTACTGGCCCTGAATCAGGACCAGTTAGTTAGTAAGGTGCATAGCACAATAAAAATCTTGGCTAATAATTCACAGAATGCCTCAGAGTCCTTGTATGGACCTGCTTTACAAAAGCCCCTTGTACAAAAAGATCTGTTTCTTAGATCAGCTTGAAAGGTCTAGTCAGGTACCCTGGAATCTGCATTTAAGAAGACTCCCTAGAGGCTGGAGAGATGGCTCAGAGACCTCTGGCTGTTCTTCCAGAGGTCCTGAGTCCAATTCCCAGGAACCATATGGTGGCTCACAACTCTCTGTGGTGAGATCTGGTGCCCTCTTCTCATGTGTGGGTATGCATTCAGGCAGAACACTGTGTATATAATAAATAGATAAATCTTTTTTAAAAATTAAAAAAAAGGTTCCCTAAGTAATTCTACATAGTCTTTTTTAAATAACATAATCTTTATTAAAGACTCATTGTAATATAACTCCCTTATCATAAAATACATCCCTTTACATCCTCTCCCCCCCCCCCGGCTTTTGGTATCACATTTTAGAATATTTTCATCAACCCCCTCAAGAAACAATGCATCTAATATAATCACTCCCCATTTTCCAAATGATCCAGCCCTGGAAAAACCTATTTTAATCTCTAACTACAGAGAGTTATTTGTCCCTCAGATTTCATCTGAATGGAATCATACTATGCATGGTGTTTTGTGGCTGGCCTGTCTCCCTTAGGACCTATTTTCAAGGTTCATGCTGTTGCAGTGTATCAGCTCTCATTCCTTTATCCTGTACTGACCCATGTCTGTTTACTCTTCTATCAGGAGATGGCCATGTTAGCACTAATGAAGAATGCTGCGGTGAACATCCATGTGCAAGTTGTATAGACATGCTTTCATTCACCATGTTATAACCCAGGACTAGGACTGATCAAGTCACCATCTGGGGGACTGTCATCTAAGATGGCTGAGTCATCTCACGATGCACTGAAGTATATGAGGATTCCAACTTCCACATACAGTTGCTAAAACCTGTTACCTCCACATCTTTTCACCAGAGCCATGCTATCGATGTGCAATGACATTTCCCTTGATTTGAGCTACATTTCTCTGGTCACTAATGATGTTGAACATCTTTTCACAGACAAATTTCTTTGGGAAAAGACTAGTACAGGGATAGGAGTATGACTCAATGACAGAGCACTTGGCTAGAGCAAGGCCCTGTGTTCCATCCTTAGCACCAAAGAAAGAATCAAAGAATAGACCATTTGAAGAAAGAGTATTTTTGCCAAAACAATAAGTACAATAACTGCAATGGACAGAAACATACCAACTAAGTTTAAACCTGTCATGATGACATGTCTCAGGACAACTTGGTCTACACATTAAGTCACCAACCCAAAAAACCCAACACCAACAATGATGGTGAGTTTCACAGAATTGTTTAGTGAAATATCCTACTGACAAAATATAAAACCTTGTGTGGGGTGGTGGGTGGTACACTCCTGGGCGGCAGAGAGGCAGGAAGAACTCTATGAACTCAAGGTCAGCCTGGTCTATAGAGTGACTTCCAGGACAGTCAGGGTTACACAGAAAAATCCTGTCTTGTAAAACAAACAAAAAGCTGTAGCACTTGGGAGGCAGAAGGCAAGTGGATTCCTGAGGGTCTAAGGCCAGTGTGTTTTGCATAGCAAGTACAAAGCCAGCAAGGGTTACTTATTAAAGACCCTGTTACAAAAATTTTAAAAGGAAAGAAAATGCACCTTATTGAACTTCTTATAGCTGCTGTAACAAGTCACCACAAATATGTTCTTGTTTTTTGTTTATTTGTTTGTTTTTTGAGACAGGGTTTCTTTATGTAGCCCTGGCTGTCCTGGAACTACCTCTGTAGACCAGGCTGCCCTCGAACTCACAGAGATCCACCTGCCTCTGCCTCTGAGTGCTGGGATTAAAGGCATGTGCTACCACCACCCGGCTACAAATGTGGTTTAAGAGAACAGATATTCTTTTTTTGTTTTTTAAAGTTCACTATCTTTTTTTTTAATCTATTTATTTATTATGTATACAGTATTCTCGGTACTCTGTCTGCATGTATGCCTGCAGGCCAGAAGAGGGCACCATATCTCATTACAGATGGTTGTGAGCCACCACGTGGTTGCTGGGAACTGAACTCAGGACCTTCGGAAGAGCAGGCAGTGCTCTTAACCACTGAGCCATCTCTCCAGCCCGAGAACAGATATTCTTGTATAATTCTGGAGATCAGAGTCCCAGTTCTTTTTTTTTTTTTTTTTTTTTTTTGGTTTTTTCGAGACAGGGTTTCTCTGTAGCTTTGGAGCCTGATGGAACTAGCTCTTGTAGATCAGGTTGCCCTCGAACTCACAGAGATCTGCCTGCCTCTGCCTCCCAAGTGCTGGGATTAAAGGCGTGCACCACCACCGCCCAGCTCCTGTTCACTAATCTGGGGCTAAAATCTGCAGTAACACCAGAGGCTCCTGTAGCTTCTGTTAGCAGCCAGCACCACTGGGCTGGTGGCTGTACTCCTTCAATTTCTGCCTCACTTCTCCTGGTAGGTAATCTCCCCTGCCTCTCTTTATGTGCCTGACTGTAATCTAGAGCCTCCCAAAGCTGTAAAGACTCCTTTTCCTTAAAAAGAAACAGTTATAAGATCCCAGGACAAGATCTTTCCCACTAGTACTCAGGAACTCAAGGTCTGGGTTACCTCAGTTATTTATTTTATGTGTGTTTTGTCTGCATATTTTTTTGTGTACCACTAGCATGTAGTGCCCACACAGGAAAGAAGAGGATATCAGCTCAGCCCCCCTGGAACTGGAGTTATAAACAATTGTGAGTCATTCTGAGGGTGCAGGAAGTTCAACCTGGTCCTCTATAAGAGCAACAAGTGCTCTTAACCACCATTGGTCTCCAGACCCAACAATTTATGTCTTTTTTTTTTTTTTTTTTTTGGGTTTGGTTTTTCAAGACAGGGTTTCTCTGTGGCTTTGGAGTCTGTCATGGAACTAGCTCTTGTAGACCAGGCTGGTCTCGAACTCACAGAGATCTGCCTGCCTCTGCCTCCCGAGTGCTGGGATTAAAGGCATGCGCCACCACCCAGCTTGTATTTCTATTTTTTATGTGTATGGGTATTTTGTTTGCATGTATGTGTACCATGCACATGTCTGCTGCCTCCAGAGGCCAGAAGAGGGCATCAGACCCCATGGAGCTAGAAGTAAAGCTAGCTGTTAGTTGTCATCTAGGTGATAGGAATCAAACCTAAGTGCTCTGCAAGAACAGCAAGTGCTCTTAACCACTGAACCATATATGTATGTATACCACCTGTATGGAGTGTCTACAGAAGCAAGAAAAGGGCACTGGATTCCCTGGAACTGAAGTGACAGAGGCCATTAGCCATGTGGGTGCTAGGAACCAAATACAGGTCCCTGCAAGAGCAGGAAGCAAGTACTCTTAATTTCTGAAACATGCAGCTCCACTTCTTTATGTGTGCTGTGAGTATGTGTGTATGTTGGTGTGTGTGTGTATATACATGCATGTGTGTAGGTGGGTGTGTGTGTATCTTACCCTCTGAATCATCACTCTAGCCAAAATATACCTTCTTGATGCTGTTTTTAACTTCACTTCTGAGTTACAAACTATTTGTAGTTACAAACTATCAAGAAATACATCAAATATTCATCCAGACTTAATGGGGCACACTTTTAAATTTTTAATCCGAGCACTTGGGAAGGCAGATCTCTGTGAATTCAAGGTCAACCTGAAATAGCAAGTTCCAGGCAAGCCAGGGCTAAATAGTATAAGGTTCTATGTTCAAAAAAACTGTTTTCAATAAAAAAGGGAGAACTGGAGAGTTGGCTCAAAAGGTGAAAAGCACTTGTTCTTGCAGAGGCCCATATTCTGTTGCCATGATGACTCATAAACATCTGTAACTTCAGTTCCTGGGATCTGATGCCCTCTTCTGACCTGTGTGGGCATCAGGCTTGCATGTGATGCACAGACATACAGACAAAACTCAAACACATAAATAAACATGTTTTAATAAAAAAAAAAAAAGAAACCAAGCTGGGCAGAGGTGTTTTGCCTGCGTGTATGTCTGTGTGAGAGTGTTGGATCTTCTGGAACTGGAGTTACAGAGAGGTATGAGCCACCATGTGGGTGGTGGGAACTGAACCCAGGTCTCTGCAAGAGCAGCCAGTGCTCTTAACTGCTACGTCATTTCTCCAGCCCCCACAAAGTATTTTTTAAAGAGGGAGTTCACAGAAAGCATGGTAATGAGGGAGAGAACAATCTTCGCCAGTGACTAGAAGCCCAAAGCTACAGTAAGAAGTTACCACAGGCCAGGTCTTCACCTGAACAAACATAACATGAGGTGGGATTGCTGCCCTACTTTACAGATGGATGCTGGTTTAGATCAAACTAAGGTCTAGTCTCTGAGCTCAGAGCCCACATTCTAAACCACCCCACATATTTCCTATATGAGCTTCATAAGCAGCATTCAGAGAACTAGTTGGAAGGCTACATCCCTGATGGCTTTCACCAGAGGCCCGGAGGCACTGCCTGTCACATCATAGTAATTCTCACAGATACAACCTGAGACACCTGCCCACACTCTACCCAAACCTTATTTAGAATTAAACCTATTACTGCATATAAAATTGTCATTGTTAGCCGGGCGTGGTGGTACACATTATAGTGGTATATTATTTGCATTTTAATAAATAAATCTTGCCTGAAGACCAGAGGCAAAGCTAAAGCTACTAGAAGTCAGGTAATAGTGACACACAACTTTAATCCCAGGTTTTGGGAGACGGAGGCAGGTGGATCTCTGTGAATTCAAGGCCACCCTGGGCTACACAAGATCAATGCAGAAACAAATCCAGGTGGTGATGGCTCACACTTTTAATCCCAAATTAGGGAGTCATGCCTTTAATCCCAGCACTAGAGGGGATATAGAAAGGAAGGAGAGGCTTAGTCTACTTAGTTTGCGATCATCCAGCCTTGGTAAAGGTAAGATTTCTCTAGTGACTTGGCTGCTTTGCTTTTCTGGTTTTCTGGTTGAACCCCAAATTCTGTCTCTGGGTTTTTATTATTTGTGCTACATTTGGTACCCAACGTAATATACCACTACAACACACCTTTAATCCCAGCACTCAGGAGACAGAGGCAGGCAGATCTCTAGTTCCAGGACAACTTGGATTACAAATAAACAAATGTGTGTGTGTGTGTGTGTGTGTGTGTGTATACACGTGTGTGTGCATGTGTGTATGGACACTAACACTGAATTATAACTTCATATTGTTTCTTTTTCCACAAATACATAAATTTGTTGTAGAAAATATATATTTCTGAGTTTGCCATGGTAGTGTATGCCTGTGATCCCAGAACTCAGAATAATGAGATGGGATCAAGAGATTCAGGACAACCTGGACTACATAGCAAGATCCTGCAGGACTCAAGGGAGAGAAAAAAAAAAAAGAATACAGAAAACCAAGAGAAGCCAGCCAGTGGTGGTACATACCTTTAATGCCGGTACTCAGGAGGCGGGATCTCTGAGTTCAAGGACAGCCTGGTCTATAGAGTGAGTTCCAGGACAGCCAGGGCTACACAGAGAAACCCTGTTTCGAAAAACCAAAAAAGAAAAGAAAACCAAGAGAGCTGGGTATGGTATTGCACACCTTTAATGCCAGCACTTGGGAGGCAGAGAGGCAGATGGATCTTTGTGAATGAGACTAGCCTGGTCTACATAGTGAGACCTAGGATCACTGAGGTTTTACAGAGACACATACCTCAAAAAATAAATTAGATAGATGGATGGATGGATAGATGGATGGATGGATGGAAGGATGCATGGAAAAACACATACATAAATACATAACTAAGCATTTTTTAAAAAGGAATACCAAGAGTCTGGACTGGGGAATAAAGTTAAGTAAACTTCAGGAACTACCTTCCATTTCAATTCCCTCCTGTTCATGGAACACACATTGGACTCTTAGTGTGGATCTATACTTCACAAGCTTCCTTATGCTCCAATGATCCGAGGAGAAAGACATCACTCTGGTCCATAAAACAGTGAAGCTCAGAGCAGAACCCATGGCAGGTGGTGAGAACTGCTGACTTACAACCTAAGGACAGTATGTTGTCCTAAGCTGTGTTTGCTCTTGTGCCAATTGCTTGCCAGATGAACCTATAAGCACATTCCATTTATATGAGTCATGTGTGATAGGACAATACATACAATGCTGTGTTTGAGCCCCACCCCCAGAAATAGCTCTCTTATTAGTTTATCAGGCCATAGAGATGATAGGCCATGAAATAAATGCTGATATATGGTGAATTTGTATAAAAAGTTGAACATTTTAAAGATCAAGAATTCGAACTGAAGATGGAAAAACTCTTTTTAAATTTTATATTTAGGACACTGGAGAAATAGCTCAGTAGTTAAGAGCACTGGCAGCTCTTCCACATCTGGGTTCAATTCCCAGCATCCATATGGCAATTCACAACTGTCTGTAATTCCTGTTCCGGGTTATCCGACACCCTCTCCTAACCTTCAAAGATACTTAGGTATGCACATACAGTACAGAGATACATGTAGGCAAAACACTCATACACATAAAAGTAAATAAATCTATCACTGGCAGTGGAGGCACACACCTTTAATCCCAGCACTTGGGAGGCAGAGGCAAGAGAATGTCTGACTTCGAGACCAGCCTGGTCTATAAAGCAAGTTCCTGAACAGTCAGGGCTATTACTAAGAGAAATCCTGTCTCAAAAAACAAAAACAAACAAAAAAGTAAATATGTTTTTAAAAATAATGAATTTTATATTTAGTCAAGTCACTATAGTACAGAAAAAAAAAAGATCAGAACAAGCTTGTTTAACTCAAGAGCTGTTCTACAAAGGATCCACATTAGGAAGTCCTGTGCTTCACTGAAGTGACCCAGCATCTCTATTTGTATAAGGAAGTGTAGAGGCAGAATAAAGCACTGGCCACTTTTGTTTGTTTGGTTTGGTTTTGGGTTTTAGTTTTGAGACAGGATTTCTCTGTGTAGCCTTGGCAATCCTGGAACTCCCTCTGTAGACCAGGCTGGCCTCAAACTTGATGCGGGACTCCCCTCTGTATGCTGTGATAACCATTAATGAATAAAGCAAACTGCTTTGTACCTATAGCAGGGCAGAACTTAGCTAGGCTGGGAAAACTAAACTGAATGCTGGGAGAAAGAGTCAGAGAGAAGCCATGTAGCCCTGCTGGAGATAGACGCCAGAACTTTAGCCAGTAAGCCACAGCTATGTGGCAAAACACAGATTAATAGAAATGGGCTAAATTAATATGTAAGAGTTAGCCAATAAGAAGCTAGAGCTAATAGGCCAAGTAATAATTTAATTAATACAGTTTCTGTGTGATTATTTCCGTTTCTGGGCAGCCAGGAAATAAACAAGCAGCCTCCTCCAAAGTCAGAAATCCTCTTGCCTCTGCTTCCTAAGAGCTGGGATTAAAGGTGTGTACCACCACCACCTGGCTAAGCACTGACCATATTCTGGCTGAGAGAAATATATCTCACCAAGCTGACTTTAATATGCCCTTGGCCTGGAGCTGGAGAGATGGTTCAGTGGTTAAGAGCACTGCCTGCTCTTCCAAAGGTCCTGAGTTCAGTTCCCAGCAACCACATAGTGGCTCACAACCATCTGTAATGAGATCTGGTACCTTCTTCTGGCCTGCAGGTAGACACAATACTATATACATAATAAATAAATAAATCTTTAAAAAAAGAAATATGCCCTTGGTCTGGACTCTGTGAGGTACCTGATCTGTCCAACAGAACTACAGGCCAAAAACTTAGACTCACTGAATACTATGTAAAGCAAACTCCTGTTTCTATGAAAAATGTGAATATATGTTTATATAAATGTGTACACACACACACACACACACACACACACACACACACACACATATATATATATATATATATATATATATCGTGGGGGGGTAAAGAAAAGAAACAGGGTCAAAACTGCCAACAGTGGAAAGATTATGGCTGGCTTTTAATCTCCACTTTCATGCATATAATAAGCACAGATTATCTCTGAATAGGAATGGAGAGGACATTGTCATAGGAAAATCACTAGACTATGACATCTAGCAAATAAGGTACACTATGAAACAAAATAAAAATTTCTGTTTCTTTAAAAATTACACACAGAGAAATGCAGAAACGCTTCAAAATAATGTTAAAGTCCTGCTCATGACATCAAGTCAATCTCTAGTAGTCTAACTAGCAACAGAAGCCTTGCTTCTAGGAACAAGTCAGAGGAAAACACACAGCTTTGCTTTACTTGTTGATGTGTGAGTCTCACTTATCCATGCTGAGAACAGATGGCAAAAGAAATTGGCCCAGGGTGTCACTATGACTGTACAAATATGGTGGTCATCAGGAAATACATTGTTCTTCATTTCAACCTTTTCCTAGAAACAATGCCTGGATGTTGTGGAGTGAAAACAGGTGAGCAGGTGTGGGAGGATTTTATTTCTGGCAAGAGCTGATGGCAAAGACGAACACTGAATTAATATCATGTTTTCTACTTAATTCCAAAGATGCAATAAGGAAGGTTGGAAATACTTTGAATAATTTTATATCCCTAAAAGTCACTGTATTTTCAGAAAGGTTACTGGTAGTAAGAATATAGTACTTTTATTTTTGTATAAAATGTCTTCTCAAAATTCAAAGCCTAAGCCGGGTGGTGGTGGTGCATGCCTTTAATTCCAGCACTTGGAAGAGACAGATGATCTCTGAATACAAAGCCAGCCTGATCTACAGAGTGAGACACCTTGGGATCAGGGGTTGAGGGGGGACCTAAAATAAACATGATGTACTTATAGTATACCAAAACAATAAAGATAATAAGAATTTATGTAGAAATAGCAGGTTATTAAAATTTTTTTTTCTCTGTCAGTGAGATAGCTCAGCAGGTAAAGGCACTCACTCACCACCAGGCCTGATGATCTGAGTCTTAGTCCCCTAGACCTACAAGGCAGGAGGAGAGAACTGAGTCCTGAAAGTTGTCCTCTGACCTCCACACACATGACACAGCATGTGTGTACACATACACCACACATAGCAAATAAACAATAAGAGAAAACATTATTTCATATAGTTCCTCCAGCTTTGGCTTTACAGAATTTTACAGCATAGCTGTCGTGCTCTCTTGTGTCTACACAGACTCAAGGATTTGCTTCTGGAATTTCTATTTTGGTATTTCAAAGCATCTATTTTGGTTTTCTTTCTCAAAGATGCATGCTAACCAGGAGCCCACAATGAAACAAAAGCACCTTAATCTATTATGTCCTTATAAGCATTACATGTTAGCATTCTTAGATGAATCCATTCTTTAAGACATACTCGACACTCACTGTGCACATCCAGGCTGTTCTGCCATGATGCTGACCCACATGACCCTTACAACAGATTGTCCTTTGTTCCAGGTCACTAGGTCTCTTAATAAGTTACTAGTCAGTTCTTCTGGTTAACTGGTTAACATGACTAGCTGGTAAATCAAACCAAATAGTAAGTATGGCTCAGTAGACATTTATGACCTAAGAAAGAGTGCTTTCATGGTAGCAATCCAGGAGAGAAAATGGCAAAGAAGTCATCTCCCGGGGGCTGGAGAGATGGCTCAGTGGTTAAGAGCATTGCCTGCTCTTCCAAAGGTCCTGAGTTCAATTCCCGGCAACCACATGGTAGCTCACAACCATCTGTAATGAGGTCTGATGCCCTCTTCTGGCCTGCAGACATACACACAGACAGAATATTGTATACATAATAAATAAATAAAAGTTAAAAAAAAAAAAAAGAAGTCATCTCCCCATGCAAAATGTGCAGTCGGCTAGGTCGCTGGGTACCTTGTTTCTAGTCTATAGGAAGAGCAATACACCTGGCTTGTTTTCTTTTATACTGATATGTAAACTATATCAACAGAAGAATTTACTCGTTATTTGACATGAGGTCTCATATAGGCCAGGTTAGTCTCCAGTTTGAACTTCTAACCTTCTGAGTGCTTAGATTACAATCATATGGCACCCCATGCCTCACTTTAGAACAGGAGTTCTACAAAGGGATGGAGCCCCTTCACTTCAGTGGGGTAACACTAGCATCTTTCCATTTGTGTAAGCAATTCTCAAGGCAGAGTAAAGGAAAAGGTTAGTCTTGGGGGTAAGGGAATGAATCTGATAGTAAACCTGAAGCAGGCACCTGTCTGTCTATATAGGAGCATCAGATGGCCAGACCTTGAAACCCTGCCCAATTTGCCATTATCAGTTTCAGAGAGAATTCAAATTTCCTTTTTCCAAAGTAATTGGAGTGTAAGCAAGAAGAAAGCTCCTAGTGCAGGAAGGGGAGAGGGCTCCAGGGCCAGTTACCCAGTCATAAGTGTGGTTGGACAATATCAGGCTCTCCAAAAACGAAGGGTGGAGTAAGGTTGCAAGGTTTGCATCTGCTGCCTGCCAGGACACAGATAAGGAAAAGGGTACAACTGGCTTCCTCCTGCTATCTCCATAACATGACTCACAACATGGAGCTTCCTAGCTAAGCAATTTAAAAAAATCTTTTAATGGTGAAAAACCAAATGAGTGCTTTAGGAAAGAAGACTACTTAAGCAGATACACCAAAAACCATTTTAGAAAACTCTAGATCTGTCTCTAAACCATTGCTAGTGGCTATAGATACAGTGGATTTCACTTTAGTAAACAGAAAAGGATGCCTCGAGGTAGCTCAGATGGTAGAGTGCTTGCCTAGCATGCGCAGAGCCCTGGGTTTCATCCCCGGCACCACACAAAATGGGGCAATCGTGGTGCACACCTATACTCTAAGTACTTGGGAGACAGAGGAAGAGCACAAGTTCAAGGTCATCCTCAGCTAAGTAGAGAACTTGAGGCTAGTCTGGGCTACAGAAGAGCCTGTCTCAATCAATCATTCAACTGGTAGAAAGGACAAGAGGTAAAAATAAAAGGTATTAGTTAACTTTCTGTGTTTGTACCCACGCCATTGAACAAATCATGAAATATCATAACATTCCTAGGAATAATATGCTGATGGACACAGTTTCCATTTGCTAAGGATGTCAGCACACCTACTTAGTAACAACATGAGTAAACACTGCTTATGTATACTTAGAAGGCAAAATTCTACAAGTGCCTCCCAAGTGTTGGGATTAAAGGCATGTGTCACCCACCCAGCAACACTGGATTATTTTGGAAAACATCCAGTTGGGCGGTCTACAGAATGAGTTCCAGGACAGGTTCCAAAGCTATCCAGACAAACTCTATCTCGAAAAACAAAACAAAACAAACAAACAAACAAAAAATACTTCCACACACCAATGCAAAACCCAATATAGGTTCAACAGGATGGTTCAGTGGGGATAGGGTGTGTGTAATGGGGGACTTGCAGCCAAGCCTGACCACCTGGGTTCCATCCCTGAAACTCACACAGTAGAATGAGAAAACAGACTCTTGCAGGTTGTCCAATGACCTCCATGTGTATGCTCACACACACACTAAAAAATAGAAACATATACATACAAGTAACTTCTAAACTTTAACTTGAGAAGTTAGGCTAAAAGAGCCTTCATTTCCTATCCTAAGCTCTACCTGCTTGCTAATGATAATTTCAAAAATGCACCTTTTTAAATGTGGAGGATAGTCCTGGACAGCATTTAGACAACAGAATATGTGTTCAACAAGATTAACAATTGTGATTTTTTTATATACTGGGTTCCTAGAGAGACAATAAGAGGGAAAAACCAAGGTGTGCACCAAAAAAAGCCCTGTGAGAATGGGAGAGCCACACTTCAAATCTCAGAGCATTCTGGATCCTCACTACAAAATTATACTCTCAGCAATAATCTCTGCTAGCTGTTTCAAACTCTAGCTCAACTGCAAGTAGCATGTACACTAAGAGACTGAAGCTGGGGCACAAGAAACAGGCTCAGCAGTTAAGAGCATTTTCTGCTCTTGCAGAGGACCTGGGTTTGGTTCCCAGCAGCCATGTAAGTAAGGTGGCTTACAATCACTTCCAGTTCCAGAGGATTCTCAAGCCTCTGTGAGCATCTGCATTCACATGCACATATACTCATACACAGACATACGCACATACACATAAAAAAGTAAATCAAAAATATGAAAGAAAAAATGGCACTGTATAATAAAAAACTTTAAAAAAAAAAAGATGACAGCCGGGTGGTGGTGGCACACACATTAAATTTCAGCACTCGGGAGACAGTGGCAGGCAGATCTCTGTGAGTCTGAGGACAGACTGGTCTATAAGAGCTAGTTCCAGGACAACTTCCAAAGCAGCAGAGAAACTCTGTCTCAAAAAACCAAAAACAAAAAATGAAGAGTGGTCTTCAATGACTTTTTAGAAATTCCATTTCATTATATGGACAGATTTACCTGGCCACATTCTAAAGTTATTACATAGACATGGGTATTGGCCATTACCAAGAGAAAATATAATTCTTTAGGTTTCTTAACATTCAAATAATTTTTATTTTTTGTGGGTTTTTTTTTTTTTTGAGACAGGGGACAGACAGGGTTTCTCTATGTAGCTTTAGAACCTGTCCTAGAATTCACTTTGTAAACCAGGCTGGCTTTGAACTGACAGAGACCCACCTACCTCTGCCTCCCTGAGTGCTGAGAATAAAGGCATGCACAACCACCACCTGGCCCTCAAACAATTTTTTTGTTGTTGAGACAGTTTCTCCGCGTAGCCCCCATCTGACCTCCAACATAGTAACTGTCAAGGAAGACCTTGAACTCCTGGTCCTCTCGCCTGCACCTTCCCAAATGCTAGGATTACCAGTCTTATCCACCACACTCAGCTTATGCAGACATGGGGACTGGACCTAAGGCCTCCTGCACACTAGGCAAGCATTCGACCAAATGAAACACATCCCTAACCATCAAATAAGTGTTGATTTTTGTTTGTTTGTTTCTTTGTTTTGGTTTTTCAAGACAGGGTTTCTCTGTGTATCTCTGGGTGTCCTGGAACTAGCTAGCAGACAAAGCTGGCCTTGAACTCACAGAGATCCAGCTGCCTCTGCCTCCCTAGTGCTGAGATTAAAAGTGTGGGCCACCACCAACCAGCCAAATAAGTATTTTTGTTTGTTTGTTAATTTACCAAGATGAAAAATAGTAAGCAAAAGGCATTGCCCCCCTAACTGCTTCTCAAGGAGTTGGTTAGGAGGTCAGTCACCTGGCCTAGTCACTAACATCTCCAGAGACCCTGAGGAAAATGAAGTCTACCCCTCCACCGGTCAGCACCACAGTCTATATTTATTGTCACAGATAAACTCAGCTACCATTTGATTTGACTAAAATGCAAGGACAACCCACTCCAATCCCAAAGAACATCAAAGAACTGCTAAAACTAAAAGGGACATCTCAACTGGCAGAACACTGCACCACACAGAGATGAGCCCCAACCGCACTGGAGCTATCATCACACTGCAGCTACCAGCTTTCCAAAGACCAATACTCATGGATAAAGTTAGCTGCTGTAAATCTTGCTAAGAAGGGTACAACAGCATACTAAATGCTATTATTAACAAGAATCAAAATATAATACGGGGGCTGGAAAGATGGCTCAGCGGTTAAGAGCATTGCCTGCTCTTCCAAAGGTCCTGAGTTCAATTCCCAGCAACCACATGGTGGCTCACAACCACCTGTAATGAGGTCTGGTGTCCACTTCTGGCCTGCAGGCATACATGTAGGCAGAATATTGTATACATAACAAATAAATAAATATTTTTTAAAATATGATACAAAAAACATAATATGCATTATATTTCCTCTTTTTTAAAAAGAATTATTATCCTTGTTATGGTTAATTCATTCCTTTGATCCCAGCTTTCAGGAGGCAGAGGCAGGTGGATCTCACTGAGCTCAAATCAGCCTGATCTATACAGTGAGTTACAGGCTAGCCAGGATCACAAGGCTCTATTTTAAAAAGGGGGAAGGGGCTAGGTTGTGGCTTAGTGATTAAGAACACTGGATGCTCTCCCAAAGGACCTGGGTTCTATTCCTAGAACACACATGGCAGCTCACAAACATCTGTAACTCCAGTTTCAGGGGATCTGACACCCTTTTCTGGCCTTCATAGCATCAGGGATGCATGTGGTACACAGATATATATTCAGGTAAGACACCAATACACATAAAATACTCAAAAAATATTTTTAAAAAAGATTTATGGGCTGGAGAGATGGCTCAGAGGTTAAGAGCACTGACTGCTCTTCCAGAGGTCCTGAGTTCAATTCCCAGCAACCACATGGTGGCTCACAACCATCTGTAATGAGATCTGGTGCCCTCTTCTGGCCAGCAAGCATACATACAGACAGAACACTGTATACATAATAAATAAATAAATCTTAAAAAAAAATTTATGTCACCCAGTGGTGGTGGTAAACTCCTTTAATCCTGACACTCAGGAGGCAGAGGCAAGCATATCTGGGAGTTCAAGGCCAGCCTGGTCTACAGAGTTTCAGGACAGGCTCCAAAACTACACAGAGAAACCCTGTCTCAAAAAACAAAAACAAAAAAATTATGTCTTAATTTGCTTTAATATTGCTATGATAAGACACAATGACCAAAAGCAATTTGTGTTTATTTAGCTTACAAGCCAAAGCAAGAACTCAAGCAGGCAGGAACCTAGTGGCAGGAGTTAAAGCAGAAACCATGGAGGAATGCTACTTACTGGCTTGCTCCTCCCTCACTCCTTTCTTGGTTCTATTATGGATGTTTTGTCCATATGTCTGTCTATGCACCATATGAATGCCTGGTGCTTGTGGAAGTCAGAAGGTGTTGAATCCCCTAAGACAAAAGTTACAAATGGTTGTGAACCACCATGTGGGTACTGGGAATCAAACCCTGGTCCTCTGGAAGAGTAATTAGAGCTCTTAGCACATTTGTACTCTGCAGTCACTCAGCTTTCTTTCTCATACAACCCAGGATCACCTGCTGAGAGGTAGCATTTCCTGTAGTGAGCTGGGCCATCCCACATCATTCATTAATCAAAAAGAAAAGATCTCTATAGACTTGCCTACAGGCACAATCTGATGGAGGCTTTTGTTTTGTTTCATCTTTTTGTTTGTCTGTTTTTCGAGGCAGGGTTTCTCTGTGTAGCTTTAGAGCCTGTCAAGGAACTTGCTCTGTAGGCCAGGTTGGCCTAGAACCTGCTCTTCCCAGATAATTCTAACTTAATTAAAAAAAAAAGGCAGAATAATTCATTTTTTTAATTAGGTATTATGTGTGCGTGTTTGTGTATGGGTATGTGAACATGAGTGTGGGTGCACTTGGAGAGCAGAGGAGAGATGAATCTGAAGCTGGAATTACAGGCAGTTGTTAGCTACTCCACATGAATTTGATCCTCGGCAAGAGCTCTTAATCTGTGCTGTCTCTCTAGCCCACTATATAATATATTTCTGTGTGTATCTTTTTCTTCAACATGAAGGTAAATTCATATTTTGTTTATTATTGCCATATGTGTGTGTGTGTGTGTGTAGGCATACACATGCCACTGTACACGTGTGGCAGTCAAGACAACTCTGTGGAATTGGTTCAGCCCTTTGGCCTTTACAGGGGTTTCAGGAATCAAACTCACATCACCAGACTTATACAACAGGCCTCTTTACCCCCTGATCCCTCTAGGTAACAAGCATCTTTCCCACTGGTACCATAGTGGGGAAATTTTTTAAGAAGTTATTTGTGTTTGAAAACAAAGCAGAGTTGAGCTAAGGGATTTAGTTCTGTTGGTAGAGTGTTTGACTAGCACACAGGAAGTCCAGGTTTTGATTCCCAGTACCACAGAAACTAGTCATGGGGGCACATGCCTCTGATCCCAGTACCTGGGAGGGCATCATAGGAGGATGAAGAATGCAAGGACAGCCTCTGCTACATGGCAGAGTTCTGAACCTGCCTCGGTTACAAAATGAGACCCTGTCTAAAAGAAATGGGGGGCGGGGAGTGTGCATGGTGACTTCTGCTTTAAATAACAATGGACATGACTGAAAGAACATGTTAGCATAGTTGCTCTGCATTGGCAGATGGCTTAATGAATGTGTGAACACATGCAAATACTTTTAACACTTAAACGTTTTCTATCACCAAAGAATTTGTGTTTGAAGCATCATCATCTCGGAATGATGATCCCCTGAGGGACAATTCTCAGTAACTAAATATCTTGAGTGACCTGATATATCAACACAGAAAAAAAAAAAAGACAATAGAGAGAAAGGAAAATATTAGACTATATAAGAGATCCCTTTATAAATCTTGAAGTTAAGCCTACTTTGTCCCATGAGTTTATAGTAAAAATAACCAACACTATTATTCCTGTTGAAAACAAGACCAAGGCAGTATATACTAATTTAACTATCAATAAAAACAATAACTTAAGTTTTCAAAGTTTTAAAGAAATTGAGGGATAGCTATCCATCCATGCTAATGCATGATTTTAGAATGTACCATGCCACCTGGACGGTGGTGGTGTATGTCTTTAATCCCAGCACTCGGGAAGCAGAGACAGAAGGATGGATCTCTGTGAGTTCAATGCCAGCCTAGTCTATACAGTGAGTTCTAGGTGAGGCTCCAAAGCTACACAGAGAAACCCTGTCTCAGGGGAAAAAAAGAATGTACCATGCTAGTTAAAGAATCCAGTATTTCAACCATAATGGGTGCTTCATTATCAAAGCTTGCACCACACATATGATGTTATTATTAAATGTCACGAGCTAGTTGCTATTCTGGGTGACTTCCCTCATTCATTTCATTCATTTATTTCATTTATAACTATCATTTACCCTCACAGGAGAACAGTTCATAAACAAGAAGTGGAAGATTTTAGTTTTGTTTTTGAGGTAATGTCTCATGTAACACAGTCTGATCTCAAACTTACTTTGTAGCCAACGATAGTTTTTTTGTTGTTTTTGTTTTATTTCATTTTGTTTTTTGAGAAAGGGTTTCTCTGTGTAGTCATGAATGTCCTGGAACTTGCTCTGTAGACCAGGCTGGCCTTGAACTCAGATTCATCTGTCTTTGCCTCTTGAGTACTGGAATTAAGGGCATGTGCCACCACCACTTGGCGCCAAGGATAATTTTTAAAGTCTTATCCTCATGCTTCCACCTCCCAAGTGCTCAAATTACAGGCATAACAATAACATATTCAACATAACCAATCTTATGTGATGCTGGGGATGGATCCCAGGACCTCATACATGCTAGGCAAGCATTTTACCAAATGAGCTACATGACCAGCTCCAAGGAGTAGAAGTTCTGATAAGTGGCAGTGCTGGGCTAAAAGTCATCTAGATATGTTGTTGGTAGTTATACCTAGCTTCTTCCATGTCCACACACAACCCACAAGATTCCTTGGGTCTGAAGTTCCAGGTTGCCACTAGGTACATCATCATCCTTTAAATCCCGAGGAATGACAGTCTGTACAGCTCATAGTATGAACTCCAAAAATGACAGGCAGGTAGGGAGAGCAGTTCAGTGCTACATCTACCTGGATTGAGCAAGGCCCTGGGAACTACCAAGGGTAGAGAGAAAAAAAAACACCTAGTCTAAATGATGTTCAAAGCAAACCATTTATACGACAGAACATTTGTGTCAAGCAGTGGTGGTGCCCACCTTTAACCCTAGCACTTGGGAGGCAGAAGGAGGATCTCTGTGAATTCGAGGTCAGCCAGGTCTACAGAGTGAGTTCCAGAACAGTCAAGACTACACAAAGAAACCGTCTTGGGGTTGAAAAAAAAAAAAACTTAGAACATTTGCTGTGCTGTGCATGAAGATGCCAGTGCTGCACTAGATACATACTTATCTCTTGGCTCCAGAGCAGGAAGGGGGAGGTGTGGGCACCAAATAGAAAGACTTAGAGAGGCTGGACATAGTGGTGCACACCTGTAATTTCAGCACTGTGATGCCAAGAGCTCCAAGATAGTCAGGGCCACACAGAGAAACCCTGTCTTGAAAAACAAAAACAAAACAACTACAACAACAACAAAAAGTGCTTCTTGGGCCAGACAGATGTCTCAGCAGTCAAGAGCACTGGCTGCTCTTACAGAGGACCAAGATTAGAATCCCAGCACCCACATGGCCACTCAAAAACATCTCTTCAGCTCCAGGAGATCTCCTTCCCTCCTCTGGCCTCCAAGGACACCAGGCACAGAGATGGTGCACATGCAGGCAAAGCAACCTTAAACATAAAATTAAAAAAAAAAACAGCGCCAGGCAGTGGTATATACCTTTAATCCCAGCACTCCGAAGGCAGAGGCAGGCAGATCTCTGTGAGTTCGAGGCCAGCCAGGACTATACCTTGTCTTAAAAAAAAAAAACCAACCAAACGAAAGCACGCATAGCAGGGTCTGGTGACACACACTCATAAAATAAGGAGGCTGAAGGAGGAGGATCATGAGTTAGTTGATGAGGAAGAGGATCATGAGTTAGTTTACATAAGCAAGGCCTTGTCTCAGAAAGAAAAAAAGACAAATAAGAATAAAGGATGGAAGAGAGGGTTGGAGGGAAGGAAGGAGAGAGACAAGGGGAGGAGAAGGGAGGGGGAAACAAAGCAAATATATCAACAGTCACAGGATGTAAGAGGTCCTGGCTTTCTATGCCATCCAGTAAATAACTACATGTGTTGCATTAGACTTCATGCATCTGCAATCAATAATGCAACCCACAAATACACACGAAGCACATACAGAACACAAGACACCCATTATAAATATAAACCAAATGTCAACATTTGTTAGCATAAAACCACTAATTGAATGAAACATCTGCAGTTGTTAGAGTTCCTAAACCTATAATTTGCATGAAATAGTTTGCAAATTATGCATTTCCTTATTGCTAACCTAAAATTGCCACACACATGCTTTGACCTAGTAATGCAAATGTTGGGGTGAAACACTGGGGATTCAGATGCATGTACTCCAAAGTTTCCCATCATGGAACATGAACTTCAAAGTTCTACACAAATAGTCAACAT
Source organism: Ondatra zibethicus (assembly GCA_004026605.1). NCBI lineage: Eukaryota > Metazoa > Chordata > Mammalia > Rodentia > Cricetidae > Ondatra > Ondatra zibethicus. The sequence goes on from PVIU01002638.1 coordinate 147,767, forward strand.
TACTAGGAGAGAAACCACATGGCACAATTAATATGCCTTTATAAACCTGTCTGAATGAAAAAAAAAAGAACTAAGAAAGGAAGGATATGACTGATCCTGGGTTTTAGCACCAGATAAATGAAGAAATAGTAATAATAATAAAGGAAAGGAGATGACTACTCCTAAGTATGGTGGAGGAGAAAGTTTTTTATAGACAAATGGGAGAACACAGTCAGAGACAGGGACATCTGGGAGAGTCAAGAGGGAACATGGCTAGACTGAGTCAGGCTATGTGAGAAGATGGGGAGGGGAGAGCTAGGAGGAGACCAAGAGACCAGGAAGGTAAAAGGGTAGACCAAAAGAAAGTAGATAACCAAAATGGCTGGATTATGGTGGGGATGGGGTATGCCAGCCATACCCTGTAACAGATAAAGGACCAAGGGATGCAGGGAGAACCTGGTGGACAGGTTCACTTTGATATGTTAAATAGGCACCTCATCCTTTTGTCATTTGTCCTGGGTTTAAGACCTAACACTGCTAGTAGGGATATTTTGCAGAAACATACCTAAACAAGCACAACAAACTTCTAATTCAAACATATAAATACTAAAACTTTGACTTCAGTTCCAGGGCATGCATTTGTTTGTTTGTTTGTTTTTCAAGATAGGGTTTCTCTGAGTAGTTTTGGAGCCTGTCCTGGAACTAGCTCTTGTAGCCCAGTCTGGCCTTGAACTCACAGAGATCCACCTGTCTCTGCTTCCCAGAGTGCTGGGATTAAAGGCGTGCGCCACCACAGGCCAGCTAAGTTCCAGGGCTTCTAAAACCCTCACACAGACATACGTGCAGGCAAAACATCAATAATCATAAATTTTTTTTAAAAATCATTTAATCTCAGCAATTGGAAGGTAGAAGTAGATGGACATTTGTTCCAGGCCAGTCAGGGCTACATAGTGCCCCCATCTTTAAAAAAAAAAAAAAAAAAAAAAAAAGCAATTAAGGGCCAATAAGATAGTTCAGTGGATGGGTAAAAGCACTTGCCTGGAAAGCCTGACACCCCAAATTTGATCAGGGAACACAACAAAGGTGGAAGAAAGCCAACTCCACAAAGTTGTCCTCTGAACTCCATGCATGCCTCTATCTCCTCACACAAACCCCACATAACACACATAGTAACAACAAATTTATTTATCTTACTTATTTTGGCTTTTCAATACAGAGTTTTCCTGTGTAGCCTTGGCTGTCCTGGAACTCACTCTGTAGACCAGGCTGACCTCGAACTCAGTGATCCACCTGCCTCTGCGTCCAAGTGCTGGTATTAAAGGTGTGCACCACTACTGCCCAGCCAACAAAAGATTTTTTTTCTTTTTTTTTTCTTTTTGGTTTTTCAAAACAAGGTTTCTTTGTATAACAGTTCTAGCTGTCCTGAAACTTGCTCTGTAGACCATGTTGGATCACAGAAATCCGCCTGCCTCTGCCTCTTCAGTGCTGGAATTAAAGGCATGTGCCACAACCCATTCAGCAACAAAAATTTTTAAATCCTTTGAATTTCTATAAATTTGTATTTTAAAATAGCAGCTTTGAAGAAATTTCAGTAATGTCACAATTATAGTACATTCATGAATTACCATGCAACCATGAAAGTTGTGTTTTAAATCTATTTCAACAAAATGTACACAATACATTAGTAAAGAACGTGCCGGGCAGTGGTGGCGCACACCTTTAATCCCAGCACTCGGGAGGCAGAGGCAGGTGGATCTCTGTGAGTTTGAGTCCAGCCTGGTCTACAACAGCTAGTTCCAGGATAGGCTCCAAAGCCACAGAGAAACCCTGTCTCGAAAAACCAAGAAAAAAAAAAAAAAAAGAACACAAAAGAGCCTGTCCTGGTGGTGCACTCCTTTAATCGCAGCACTGGGGAGGCAGGGCTGTCAGATCTCTAAATTTTAAGCTAAGCTTGGTCTATATAGTAAGTTCCAGGTCAGCCAGGGCTACATAGTAAAACCCATGTCTCAAAAACAAGCAAACAAAATTTTAAATACAGAATTACAGGTAGCATATAATCATTGTTTTCTATACATAAAAATGAGCTGAAGAAGAAAATAAGAGTAAAAGTAAACCTAATTTTTCTCTAATTGGTATAATTCCAGGCTACTTATTGTCTCTCTCATACACCCCATATTTTGTTTCTACAGTATCTCTATACTAATTCTTTAAGGCCAAAAGCTACACACCACAAATATAACCCACTTAATATCAGCCTCCTTAACACTCCAAAGAAAGCAGACTAGTACTTACATTAACATTTTAGAAGAAAACTTTAAATTTTTTTTTTTTTTAAATTTTGAGACTGTGTAGCCCTAGCTGTCCTGGAACTAGCTCTGTAGACCAGGCTGGCCTCGAACTCACAGAGATCTGTCTGCCTCTGCCTCCGGAGTGCTGGGATTAGAGGCATGTGCCCTCACTGCCCAGCTAAAAAAAAAATTATTAGATTGTATATTGGGAATGGGGTGGGGGTATGCACTTGCTACAGTGTACCTGTTGATATTAGAGCACCATTAATGGGAGTCATTTCTCTCCTTCCACCATGTATGTCCTAGAAATCTAACTCAGATCATCAGGCTTGGCATCAAGGGCAGTCCATAAAATGGAACCTTTTAATGGAATCTAGTTCTGCTGAACCCCTTCAACATCCCTAGCCCATCACAAACTACAAAATCTTCCTTCTTTCTTGCTTACATATGGGCATAGATTTATTATTTAGATCACTAGCCAAAATAAATATATGCCAGGAGGTGAATAAGACCAAGCACAAGCAAGGCACTCTGAAGCAAAATGATGAAAGCAGAAGGCACCCATGGATAGCTATGTTTTCCTGGGGTTGACAGGCACTGCAAACATTTCCAGGTACCAGTTCCATCTACAGGACCCATCTATAGAATAAGAGTAAGTAGCTTGAGTATATGGGAAATTTAAGCAAACCATTGAGTTCTAAAATAGCACAGTGTGCAGGAAGAGAGGTCCTAGCAAACTGGTGCCTGAATATAAATTGGTATAGACACTTGGAAAATTGATTTGGCAGTATCCATTAAAATGTACAATGAGCACCTTGATGTGATGTCTCAAATCTACCCTAGAGAAACACTCCCTCAAGCACATTCAGACATGCAGAAAGAGGCCCCAAAGGACTGGTTTTGATAGTGATAGACAACCAAAATACCCACTGTGTTGAGCTAGAAAACAGTACCTTCTGAGATATCCCAGTCCCAATTTCTAGAGGTGTGGACATGGCAAAGGAGACTCTGCACATGAGGTTATGCAAAGAATGTGAGATGACACGCTTTTGATCATCTAGGGATCAAAAATGTCAGTTATGTGCCAGGCATGGTGGCACATGCCTTCAATCACAGCAGTGGGGAAGCAGAGGCAGGCAGATCTCTATGAGTTCAAGACTAGCCTGGTCTACAAAGCGATTTCTACCGACAGTCAGGGCTACACAGTGAAACCCTGTCTCAAAAAATAACAACCATGGGGCTGGAGAGATGGCTCAGTGGTTAAGAGCACTGCCTGCTCTTCCAAAGGTCCTGAGTTCAATTCCCGGCAAACACATGGTGGCTCACAACCATCTGTAATGAGGTCGGATGCCTGCAGGCAAACACACAGACAAAATATTGTATACATAATAAATAAATAAATAAATATTTTTAAAAAAAAAAAAACACAAAAAAGCAGCAGTTATGCAATTCTTGCAGCCTCCTCCTCTCCTTTTGAAATAACTGCATTTGTCCCATAGTTGGTCATGTGGTGTTCACCCCACAACCACTGCTGTAAAGGAAGATGGGAGCAGGGAAGGGAAGAGAAAGCAGGATGCTTTGGGGAACTGAGAGTCCTTGCATAACTGACACACAGGCACCTATGGCCTTGGAAAGAACAGGTACAGGACACCCACCCAGGAGCCATAGCCAAAAGGGACAGTCAATATGGAAGCCAAGAATACAGATAATAAACAGAATTGATTTACTTAGAAAGACTTTAATCACACAATAGGAGAAATACTGAAGTGAAGATCAGTTATGATCTCATGCACATCACCATACTGCAAATAAGTTGTGAGGCAAGAAAATTGCAGGGGGATCTGTAGGCCCATATTTCTATATGGTGTGGCAGCCAGGCTCTGAAGCCATAGGCCCCACCTGAGGTAGTCACATAGCCCTGCAGACAGGCTGTCACTGCCCTAACAAAAGGTCAGGATGTTGTTGCTCCTTTTTTTGTAATTTAGAGGATGCCTAATAGAGATGCTAATGCAAATCTACTTGACAGCTAGCATACACAGCAGACAGGTGGATGCGGACTTGACAAAACGCCAGCCACCTGGTTACCTAGGAGACAGAATGCTGGTGTATTTCCCCCCCCCCCCCACTCAGTTTATATGGTGGTATAAAAGCTGTTTGGAGAAAAAACAAGGGGAATTCTTCAGGGTGTGAACTCAGGACTTCATGAGGGACCACTGAGAATCTCCCTCCCGATAAAGCCATGTGAGTTCCTGCACCTCCACGCCGGTCCAGAGAGAATTTATGTTGGGGTCTGGTCAAAAGAAATAATTTATGGTCCGGGGCTAGCACCGGACCCCGACAGGGATCACTTAAAAAAAAAAATCAAGCCTATCTCTCTGAGGCTAGAGAGATGGCACTGACTGCTCTTCCAGAGGACTCGGGTTCAATTCACAGCACCCACATGGCAGCTCACAACTGTCTTGGAATGCCAAGATCTGACTCCCTCACACAGACAGGCAAAACACCAATGCACATAAAATAAAAATAAATAGGCCGGGCGGTGGTGGCGCATGCCTTTAATCCCAGCACTTGGGAGGCAGAGACAGGCAGATCTCTGTGAGTTCGAGGCTAGCCTGGTCTACAAGGGCTAGTTCCAGGACAGGCTCCAAAGCTACAGAGAAACCCTGTCTCAAAAAGAACAAATAAATAAATAAATAAATTTTAAAAAACTATCTCTGCTGCTAGAAAAAGAAATCTGTAGACAAGATGGTTTGACTTTCTGTGACCACCTGATTGATATTCATAAAAGAACTTTCCAGAAACAGCAACATAGCCTCTTACCAAAATATAATAATAATAATCCTGCCTCAGCTTCCCAAGTACTAGGATTGTAAGTGTGCACTGTCATGCCCAGCTTGTCTCGCTATGTGGCCCAGACAGGCCTCTGACTCCTAGCAATTCTCTTGTCTCAGTCTCCTGGCAATTTTTTAAATTTATTTGTTTATTTATTTTTGGAGAGACTCTCATGTAGCCCAGGCTAGCTTTAAGCTTGATGTGCAGCCAAGATCTTAAACTTCTGATCCTTCTGTCCCTACATTCTGAATGCTAGGATTAAAGAAGAGTGCCACTATGCTAGTTTATGCAGCACTAGGAATAAAACCCAGGGATCTGTGCATGTGAGGCAAGCACTCTACCAACTGAGCTACATTCCTAGCCCTACATTTCTAAGACAATGACTGTATAATGTGTTAAGAACATGAACCCCAGGCTGGAACTAGACAGATTCTGGCTTCTACTTTGTCACTAAGATCTCTGTCAGGTTACTTAATTTTGCCTACACCACAGTTTCTGCAACCAACCTCAGAAGGCTTTTGTGGGGATTAAATGGGACAAAAGTCATGAAGCATTTCACAAAAGCCTGGCATTAAGTACAATGTGCTGTTGCCATAGTGGTGGTAAAAGTGTTGACAATGCTGACAGATGTTATACCAAGTGGATTATGGTAGTACACACCTGTAATCCCAATGCCAGAACTCTAGAGGCAGGCAGGAAGACCAGGAGTTCAAGGTCATCCTTACCTCCTATCAAGTTCAAGGCCAACTGGGACTAACTAGGGTAAGACCCCAACTCAAAACAAGGTGTGACTTTCAACCCTTGGCCATACTGCCCCTGACAATCCTCATATCTTCATCCCTACTTCATGCTCTGGCTTGCTCAGCCTTTCATCCAAACTCACAGAACACTAGTGACTTGCGTCAGTGCTTGATGGCTGCGTGCCAAGAAAAAACTACTGGTGAACAAGGACAGTTTTTTCATTCATTATCTCCCCATTCTAAAATCTGGAATTCTAGCTCAGCTCTGAACTTTTCCACAGCAATCACAGAACAGACCAAATGAAGCCTGAACCTTGTCCGGAAGGTTCTATGTGCATGTCACGACATACAAAGCCTTGGCTGCTTCAGCTGAGCAGCTCCAAACCCAAATGTTCTTCTCTTAAACTGTAAAACAAACAACACACAAAACCCTGCTGCCTTTCACTTCCCAAACAGTACCCAGAACACACTCTGGGCATGCGGAGATTGTGTTTGCTTACTGAAATGTAACTGGCATACAATAAACTGCACATATTTAAACTGTAGGATCTGAGTTGTTTTGACACATATACATATGAACATGAAACGACACCACAACCAAAACACCCATCACCTCAGAAGTCTCCTCATGTTCCTCTACCATTTTCCATATCCTCCCCAGCCCTCCTCTTTCTCTCCAGGCAGTCATCACAGACTACTTTGTATTTTCTAGAATCTCATATAAATGGAATCTTATAGGGTGCACTGTATCTGACTTCTAGCACCCAGCATAAACCCATGCACTAACAACAGAGCATGACTTTTTATTGCTCTATTCCATCGTATGGATATTCCACACTTGTTTATCTGCTGACCTGTTGGACATTTGGAGTGTTTCCAGCTTGACATAGTCACAAAATTTACATATACTTTCATGCTTAAATCTTTGTATGGGAACCAGGCAGTGGTGATACATGCCTTTAATCCCAGCATTTGGGAGACAGAAGCAGGCGGATCTCTGTGAGTTTGAGGCCAGCCTGGTCTACAGAGCGAGTTCCAGGACAGGCTCCAAAAGCTACACAAAAAACCTGTCTCAAAAAAAAAAAAATTAGAAAAGCTTTGTATTGGGGCTGGAGAAATGGCTCAGTGGTAAGAGTTCTTGTTCTTTCAAAGAACCTGAGTTCAGTTCCTAACACCCACATGGTGACTTACAATCATCTGTTCTAGGAAATCTGATGCCCTCTCCTGAGTTCCTCAGGCACTGCACTCACAGGCAAAACTCATACACATAAAATAAAGAAATCTTGGGGCTGGAGAGATGGCTCAGTAGTTAAGAGCACTGACTGCTTTTCCGGAGGACCTGGGTTCAATTCCCAGCAACCACATGGTGGCTCACAACCATCTATAATGGGATCTGGTGCCCTCTTCTGGCATGAAGGCATACATACAGGCGGAACACTATACTTAATGACTAAATAAAATAAAAAAAGAAGTCTATACCTAAACCAGTAAAATGGCTCTATGGGTCAGGGTATTTGCTGCCAAGCCTGACAACTTGAGTTCAATTCCCAGGACCAACCAGTCGGAAGACAACTGATTCCCAAAAGTTGTCATCTGATGTCCACACAAACACCCTGGCATTCCAAGACCAAAAAAACAAACACACAATCAATCAATCAATCAATGCAATAAAATTATCAAATAAACTATAGGGTAAAAAATATTTTGGACACATTAAGAAAATAGCTTCTCTATCAGTGTATATGTGTGTGTAGGCATGTGCGTGTGTGTGTGAGAGAGAGAGAGTAAGAGTGAGAGACTTGTCCCCAGATGGAGTTTGTAAAATAAATACAAAACAGTAAATAGCAAGCTTTTGAAAGTTCAACCAATAATTATTGATTACCTTTATTTAAAACACTAATGTTCAGCCGGGCTGTGGTGGCATACTCCTTTGATCCCAGCCCTTGGGAGGAAGAGGCAGGTGGATCTCTGTAAGTTCAAGACCACAATGAACTACAAATCGAGTTCCAGGACAGCTAGGACTGTTACACAGAGAAAAAACCCTGTCTCAAAAAAAAAAAGCAAAAAAAAAAAAAAACCCACTAATGCACTAATGTTCAATGAAATGAAATTTAATATTCAATGCTGTGTGTATATGTGTGGTAGGCGGCACTGAACCTGGGGCTTTGTGCTTGCCAGGTAAATGCTCTCCCACTGAGCTATAAGCCCAGCCCCATGAGTTACACTTCTGAGCTGCATCCTTTTTTCTTTAAGTTTATATTTCAATGCTTAAATAATAATTTTCTAGCAGGGAAAGGGAAGGGAGAGGAGTGAAGAAGGGGAGGGTATGAGGAGTGAATATGGTAAAAGCATTGAACATTTGAAAGCGACCTTTACAAAGCTCACCACTATGACAATAGACATGCACATTCATCCCCTGTATAGCACAGACTGGCCTCAATTTCTCTATCATCCTGCTTCAGCTTCCCAAATGCTGGGATTACAATGTGTACCACAAAGATAGAAGGCAGCTATTTTCAAAGGACAAGAAAAAGGGGAGGGAGAGATAAACAATACGTGTATGAAATATCACAATGACATCTATTATCTTGCTTACTAATTTTAAAATTAACATAAAAAGAATAAGCCTCACTCTGCATTCTTAATTCACTGTGAGACTCAAAGCCCTTACTGCCAAGGCCCCACCTGATCAGCATTCCTGACTTCCATCACTCCTTTCCCCCTCTGCTTTCTGAATAAGGGCTCAGGGCTCGGAACAAACTAAGGATAGTTTCCTCTCAGACACTTGGCTCCGGATGTCCTCTCTGTATAGGATGCTCTTTGCTCCACAGGCATGTCACACTCTCACTTCTTTCAAGACTCTGCTCAAAAGCCAGCTTGCACTTTCATCTGCCTGCACTCTCCTTTCCAGTCCATTGGATATGAAGTAAGATCTCATCTCTTTACCTGGTTCATCTTCTCCACAACACTTATACTTGTTATCACATACATGTGCACTAGCGCACACACACACAGAGGCATATACAGAAGCATATACATGTACACAAACAAGTTGTTCCTTCACATCAGTGGGCTCCATATCTTCACATTCAATCAACTGTGGATTGAAAATATTCAGGAAAGGGGGCTGGAGAGATGGCTCAGCAGTTAAGAGCACTGGCTGTTCTTCCAGAAGACCCAGGTTCAAACCCCAGTACCCACATGGCAGCTCACAACTGTCTGTAACTCCAGTTCCAGGGGATCTGATACCTTCATCCAATGCACATAAAATAAAGTTAAATAAATTATAAAAAAATTTAAAAAAAAAGAAAATATTCAGGAAAATGTTGGGCCAGTGATGCATGCCTTTAAAACCTACACTGGGCAGGCAGAAAGATCTCTGTGAGTTCAAGGCCATTCTGGTCTACAGCCTGGTCTACATACTGAGACCCTGTCTCAAAAGAAGAGGAGAAATTTCCAAAAAGTAAACCTCACCGGGCAATGGTGGCGCTCACCTTTAACCACAGTACTTGGGAGGCAGAGGCAGGTAGATAGATCTCTGTGAGTTCGAGGCCAGCCTGGTCTACAGAGTGAGAGTTCTAGGACAGGCACCAAAACTACACAGAGAAACACTATCTCAAAAAAAATAAGAGCATTGCCTGCTCTTCCAAAGGTCCTGAGTTCAATTCCCGGCAACCACATGGTGGCTCACAACCATCTGTAATGAGGTCTGGTGCCCTCTTCTGGCCTGCAGACATACACACAGACAGAATATTGTATACATAATAAATAAATTAATAAATTTTTTTTAAAAAAAGTAAGATTTGCTTTGTAGCAAGCACTACACAGAATCCACACAATCACATGAAGTGATGTGGAAGTATCCCCCTTGTCACCTCCCTTCAAAGCTCCTCTCCCTAGTGCTCACTGTTAGAACATGTCATCCCTGCCCTGGCTGTGTGCAATGTGACCAGGCATAGAACACATATACAAAAATATTTCTAATCATTATCTCCTAAGCAATATAATGACCACCTGCCTACCTTGTACTACTACACATAGAAATGACTTATATGTAGCTATACAAAGTCTATGTGCTAAGCTAAGAGCTTCAGCATTGGTGGGTTTGGGTATTCAACAGTTCCTGGGTCCAGTTCAAGGACACTGTGGAGCTATGGTGCAGGATACTTATTATTGCTGTAGTTTACATCTTCAAGCTGAAATATAAGTTTTTTAGAGAAGGAAGCTTTCATTTCATCCACTGCCTTCAACACCCAAAACAGTAGATCTCACTTACTGCTAAATCCACAAGATAGTACTTGCACTAATTAGTTGAAAACACTATTATGGGGTGGACTTTTTGTTTTTGTTTTTTGTTGTTGTTATTTTACTTTCAAAAACAAATCTATAACTTACTAGGAAGAAAATTTACTCCATATGCTCTGCTCAGGTCGATTTTGATCTCCTTAGATTTTTGTTTTTTAAATGACATGCAACCTCGAACAGCACTGAGAGTAAAAAGACCCAGAGGCAGAAGGCCCAGGTCATCTTACTGACATAGCTAGACATGCTACACCCATCACAGCAGAACCCTTCCTGATCAGTTTATAAAATGAAGGAATCACTCATATCTCCAAGGTTCCTTCTGTGCTCTAAAATTCTGTGACTCTATAGTCTTATCTATTACGGTTGTCCTTCATAAATTATTCAATTGAGTTCCAGTCTTTTTTTTGGGAGGGGGGTTTGGTTTTTCGAGACAGGGTTTCTCTATAGTTTTGGAGCCTGTCCTGGAATTAGCTCTTGTAGACCAGGCTGGCCTCGAACTCACAGTGATCCACCTGCCTCTGTCTCCCGAGTGCTAGGATTAAAGGCGTGTGCCACCACCGCCCAGCTCTGAGTTCCAGTCTTATTTATAATTCAAAATCATTAGTGGAAGAAGTCTATAATTATAAAACCCTATGAATAATCCCAGCACTGGGAAGGCAGAGGCAGATGGAGCTCTGTGAGTTCAAGGCCAGCCTGGTCTATAGAGGAAGCTCCAGGACAACCAGAGAGACGCAGAAAAACCCAGTCTCAAAAAGCAAACAAAACTATACAGGTCACAGAGACGACTGGAGTGAACTAGGAAACATTACTTCACAGGCTATTAACATCCCAAAAGATACCTTTTAAACTCTGCTAAACTTTAATCATCCTGAAACATGAAAAAGAAACAGTTGCTGGACAGGAAACAAAGTGGGGTTAGGAAAGCAGCTCTGTGGATAAAGATCTTGCTCTGCAGAATGAGGATCTGAGTTCAGGGCTGGAGAGACTGCTTGGTGGTTAATAAGATCTGAGTTTAGATCCCCAGCATCCTTATAAATCAATCCCTAAGTATTAAAAAATATTTAAGGCTGTGTACAATTTTAATCTCAGGACTTGGGAAGCAGAGACAAGCAGATCTCTGTGTGTTCTATAACAGCCTGGTCTACACAGAGTTCTAGGACAGCCAGGATTATGGAGTGACACCCTGCCTCAAAAATAAAAATAAAGATCTTGAGCAAACTGCACACTTGCTCTGCTCTTTACTTGCTATATCCACACAATAGATACAACAGTTGCAATGAGTAACAAGATTTAGCTTCTAGAGTTCTTTGAGGATCTAATAGGACAGCACCCAACACAAGGGATACAGTTAAGGAATATTATTAAATAGTTAGGTGTGTGAGTAGCAGACTATTTGCTTCTCCAGATACTGCACTCTGGAAAGGAATGAAAACAGAACAGTTCTCCATTACTGCCAATCCACTGTGTATCACTCATTCACATATTCCTTTTGGAGAAGAATTAATCTAGTTGGTCACAGTGTTTCCTTTAAAATGAATCTGGAAATAGCTGGCAAATTCACTCAGGGCACATACAAATAACTCAGTTGTTAAAATAATTCTATTCCTTCTAATCGGAAAACTCAATTGCATATACATCAAACATTCTGGGCTCAAGAGAATTTAGGTTAGTCTCCAAAAAACAAAGAGCACCTTTTACCTTTACACAGCAGTGCCCATTAAATAAAGAGTTCACCATCATACCATCAGAGCCCTGGGGTTTTCAGGCAGTTAAGTCAGACACCCCCTGCTTTTTATAGAATAGGCGCAAATAAAACATAATTGTATTAAGATTTCACGTTAGGAATTCTCTATCAACTTATATATCGCCCATGTTATCGTAGCTATACTGTAAAATATGTCAAGTAAGAGTTATAAACGGAAATTCTGAAGCAACCTCAAAGCCAGACACAAACACAGCGGACCGCATTCGCATCTCAAGCACGTCCCAAAGTCTCGCTGAACGCGATCGGATCTCTGCCGTTTCCAAAAACACACAGTAATGAGATTTTAATCCATTTCTATAAATGTCGGTGGTAATGAATGCCAAAGCGCATGGAAAACCGCAAAACACAAAAGATTCCGCACACAGGTTCTCCTGTCTGCGGCGTACCCCAGGGAACCCTCCATGCGACAATACGAATTTCACCACACTCTAATGTCACCCCACAAAGTGGAGGGGAAGCAGGGTCAACAGCCAGCTGACCTGAATGAAAACACGACGGCCAACATTCCCACCTCTAGGCAAATACGAAACCGAGCTTACTCGGTGGAAAGTTCCCATATGCACATTTGGTTTTTTGGGGGGTGGATGGGGGCGGGGGACCATCACAACTAGCTGATGCACCTGCCACCGCTCCTGAGACTGGGCTTCTCAGCGACCCTGCTGCGCGCTCGCGCGCACGCGCGCACACACACACACATATACACACACACACACACACACACACACTTACTCACACACACATCCGCCCTTGACCCTTCCCAGGCCGCGGTGCAGCATCCCTTTCTCGCTGTCCACACCGCCGGCTTCCATGACAAAGGCCCGGGTGTCAATCCTAGGCACCGCAGACAGGTTGCAGGATTACTTACTGTAAAGGAAGCCCGGCAGCTGTCACCTGGTGTCCCCAACACACACGCGTGCACTCGCGCGCCCACAAAATCAACACAGGGCTGGGGCTAAAAAGAAGCAGAGCGTGTGCAACCGTTCAAAACACAAAAGGTCTCCGGAGCTCAGGCACCTGGGCGCGCCCGCCCAGGGACTCCCGGCGCGTGGGGGAGGGGAGCGACGGGGCGGCGGCTGCCCGGGCTCCAGGCCGCGGCCCGAAGATGCTCTCAAGAGTCGCACACACACCTGCCACGGCCTGCGGGGGCATCGCTCACCTCCAGGTCGGTGTCGGCGGCCTCCGGGGCGCCGAGGATCTCGCTGGGCAGCTCGGCCAGGTCGGTGACCCGGATAAGCCCGTCGTGCAGAAAGATGGTCTCCTCCTTCACCGACAGCCACTGCGCCGAGTCCGCCGCCGCTGCTGCCGCTGCCGCAGCCGCCGCGGCAGCCGATGAACCCATGGCTAAGGGAAGGCGCTGTGGGGACCCCGCCGCCTCAGCAGCCCATGGCCGCCCGCCTTGCCCTCCTTGCCAGCGCGGCACCGCCCTAAGCGTTCCGCGCCGCCATCCCTTCCACACGCCAACCCCGGCCCGGGAGACCCCAGCCCCGCCGCCGCCCTGACTAGCAGGATCCGCCTCTGCCGCTCCGCAGCCAACTGTCAGTAAGACGCCATCTTGGGGGCGGGGTTCCCGGCATGCCCCGCGGGGCGGACAATACAGGCCCCGCCCTCTCTCCGATCTTGTCCCGCCTACCTCCTTGCCGAGCTCCAAACCCACCTGCAGAGTCAGAAGCATGACCTCCTAGGCTTCCCTTCTACCCGTACCATCTGCGGAGGTCTGTGGACTCAGGCGAAGATGACCCGGGTCTTCTTCCCTCCTTGCTCAGGTGTGCACCCGTTACTCAGGCCAGAGCTTCTTCCTGAGAGGATCGTGGAGGACCAACACTTTTATCATTTAAATGAGATACTTTCAGAAGTCTCTCATGAAACATTGGGTGTAATTCAGTGTTAGAGGGCCAGCCTAGCATAGCTGAGGTCCTGGGTTCTATCAACAACACAATAAATAAATATTCATATCTGGTGGTGCACACCAGTTCTCCCAAGCGCTTGGGAGACAAAAGCATGAGAACCACTGAAAGTTGCAGGCTAACCTGGTCTATATAGCATGTTTCAGGTCTGCCTGGGCTACATAGGCCCTGTATCCAAAAAAAATAAATAATTCGGTAATTAAATAATAATACTAAAGACTGATATATAATAGGCATTACACACTTAGTCATGAGAATTCCTCAGTAAAACTCACAGTAGGTGGTTAGTATTTACTGAAAAGGAGGGTGCAAAAAAGTATTGACATCTGATAAAAATAAACCATCTATCAACGATGATTGCCTTCAGACTAGAGAGATGGTTGACTGGTTTAAGAACACTGATTGCTAGCCGGGCGGTGGTGGCACATGCCTTTAATCCCAGCACTCGGAAGGCAGAGGCAGGCGGATCTCTGTGAGTTCGAGACCAGCCTGGTCTACAGAGCTAGTTCCAGGACAGGCTCCAAAGCCACAGAGAAACCCTGTCTCGAAAAATAAAAATAAAAAACGAAACAAAACACTGACTGCTCTTCCAGAGGACCGGGATTCAATTCCCGGGACTTAGAAGGCAACTCAAAACCATTTATAACTTCAGTCCCAAGGGATCCAAACTTTAGTCCCAAGAGATTCAACATCCTTTTCTGACCTCCAAGATCACTGCACATATGTGGTACAGAGACATACATGCAGGCAAACATTCACACACGTAAAATTAAAAAAAATGTATTTCCTTCCAGTGCCTGGTTTTTTAATAATGCTCCATTAGTGAAAATTACAATTTTTGTTATCAACACTGACATGCACCTTTTAAAACATGCGTACTTGCTAGGCTTAGTGGCTCATGCCTTTAATCCCAGTGCTTGGGAGGCAGAAGACGACCTCTGGGAGTTCCAGGACAGCCAGGGCTACATAGTGAGACCCTGGCGGGGGGAGGGGGGGATGGAGACAACTCATCATCTAAAAGTATATGGCTAGTCTCTTATTAATTCAACAAGTGTTTTATGTATGATTCCTTCCCTGTGACCTTGTTCTTGGTATGGAGTTTTACAGAGACAAGAAAGTCCTCTCTTATGGAATGCACAGCATGATGGGGAAAACAGACAAAAAGCAAGAAAAAAAGAACAGCACAGTGGGTGGTTCAGAAGAGGTCAGTGCCATGAAAACACTAAGAGACAAATGTGATGGAATGCAACAGGCATGTACGTAAAAAACATGATGCACGCTTAGCATGCACGTGGCTCCAGGTGGCACACCATCACCCCCCAAATGGAGTATTAAAGTATGCCCATAATGTTAGCACTCTGAAGACTCGATGGATCCAGAGTTCAGGGTCATCCTTTGAAACATAGCAAGATCAAGGTCATTTGTAGAAAGAAGTTTCTGTCCTGCCTGATCCCACAGCCGTTCAGTCCCAAAGAAACACACAGAGGCTTATATTAATTATAAACTGTCTGGCCTATTAGCTCAGGCTTATTACTAACTAGCTCTTACAACTTAAATTAGCCTATAATTCTTGTCTATGTTTAGCCCGTGAATGGTACCTTTTCTCAGTAAGGCAGTCTCATCTTGCTTTCTCTGTGTCTAGCTGGTGACTGGATCTCTACCTTTCCTCTTCCCAGAATTCTCTTAGTCTGGTCACCCTATCTGTATACTTCCTGCCTGGCTACTGACCAATCAGCGTTTTATTAAACTGATATGAGTGACAAATCTTTACAGTGTACAAGAGCATTATTCCACAGCAATCATCCTCTGAAACACAGCAAAATCAAGGTCAACCTGGGCTATGTAAGACCCCATCTTAAAAAAGCAACAACAATAATGATAATATGGATCCAAGATTACTATGCCTGTAATCTCAGCATCCAGGAGGCCAAGACAGAAGGACTGCTATTGGTTTGAGGCCAGCCTGGGCTACATAGTGAAACCTGCCTCAGAAAACAAAGCAAGGAGATAGCTCAGTGGGTAAAGTACTTGCTTTACCAGGGTTTACATCCCCAGGATCATGTAAAAGCTGGGCATGGCTATGTGTGGCTCCCTAACACACACAGGCATGTTCCCCTCAGGTGGCAACAGGAGGACCCCTGGGGCACACTGGCCAGCCAGTCGAGCCTAAATTATGAGCTCCAAATTCATTGAGAGACCATGTCCCAAAGAGGTAGGACTGGAGAGAGGGCTCAGTTCTTAAGAGCACTTCCTGCAGCCGGGCAGTGGTGGCACAAGCCTTTAATCCCATCACTCAGGAGACGGAGGCAGATGGATCTCTGTGAGTTTGAGGGCAGCCTGGTCTACAAAGTGAATTCCAAGACTGAACTGTTACACAGAGAAACCCTGACTTGAAAAACCAAAAAAAAAGAAAGAAAGAAAGAAAGAAAGAAAGAAAGAAAGAAAGCCCTTCCTGCTCTTACAGAGAATCTGAATTCAGTACCGAGCACCCATGTTGGCAGCTCACCTGTTACCGAAACTCCATGGCCACCTGCATTTATGTACACATATTCACACCCCCATATATACATAATTTAGAAAATATTAATATACCCAGCATGGTTGTATACACTTTTAATCCTGGCACTTGGGAGGCAGAGGCAAGCAGATCTCCGGGTTTAAGGCCAGTCTGGCATACACGGTAGATGCCAGGTCAGCTACACCATGAGACCTTGTTCCAAATAAATAAATAAAGTAATAATAAAGTGAAGAACAATAGAGGAAGACAGCTGACATCAGTGTCCTGCCTCCACAGTGACTATTTCATCAAATCCCCAGACAGTCTCCCCTGACAGATAATATATTGTGTTACAGTTTGAATCTGAAGCATTCCCCCTAAGGCACATGTGTTGAAAGCCTGGGGCTGGAAGCAGCTGTGTTTGGAGGTGGAGTCTGAGGAGGTGTTTGGGTCAGGAGAGCTCTGACCTCATGAGGGGCTTCTTAACCCATTGATGCCTTCAGAACTGAAGAATTGGCTGTTGGGTAGGTCCTAGTGGGAAGACTTGGGAATAGAAAGCTGTATCTTTGCCCCGTCCTTCCTTCCACCTCTCTCTGTGCCAGCCACTGTGAGGTGAGGGTATTTCTCTGCCACCATCTCCCATCACCATGGGCTGAAAGCAATAGAGCCAATCGGCCACGGGCTGAAACCTCGCTCATCTGTAAGCAGATCTTCTCAGGCATTTGGTAAGAGCTAAGATAGTCTCACCTTCAGTTGGCAAAGCAAGCTTCAGTCCCATTCTCCCCTCAATGGCACAAAACAAGTCAACATCAAAGCTTAGACTTGAAGCTAGGCCTGCCTGATTCCTCCACACCCCCAGATTCCTTATTGTAGATCAGGTTGGCCTCAAACTCACTAAGATCCACCTGCCTCTGCCTCCTAAGTGCTGGAATTAAAGGCATGCGTCACTTCTGCTCAGCTCACTCATATCTTCTTTATTTTTTTATAAGATTTATTTATTTATTATGTATACAACATTCTGCCTCCATATATGCTCAGACACCAGAAGAGGGCGCCAGATCTCACTACAGATAGTTGTGAGCCACCATGTGGTTGCTAGGAATTGAACTCATGACCTCTGGAAGAGCAGCCAGTGGTCTTAACCACTGAGCCATCTCTCCAGCCCTCACTCATATCTTCTTTTTTTTTGTTGTTGTTGTTTTTTTGCTTTTTGGTTTTTTTTCCCTTGATATTTATTGAGCTCTACATTTTTCTCTGCTCCCCTCCCTGCCACTCCCTTCCCTCCTTCAACCCTCACCCAAGGTCCCCATGCTCCCAATTTATTCAGGAGATCTTGTCATTTTATACTTTCTACTTCCCACGTAGATTAGATCTATGTAGGTCTCTCTTAGTGCCATATCTTCTAAAGAGGTAAAACGCACAGGTTTTAAACTCTCGATGCCCATCTTAGGTGACTCAGATTTTTCTCTTCATGTTTATATTTTAATATCAGCTCCTCTGGCCTGCAAACATGAAGCACACACAAAATAAAATAAATAAACCTAATAAAATCTCAACACTTGAAGTGATAGTTCAGGCCATTATACCATGGTACTTGGGAGGTAAAAGCAGTAAAATACAAAGCTCCAGGTCATCTTTAGTGATATATAGGGAGTCAAGGCTAGCCTGTGTTGCAGGGTGCCACTTGTTTGTTTGTCCTGACCACCCAGAACCGAAATAACCACACAGAAACTATATTCATTAAATCACTGCTTAGCCCATTAGCTCTATCTTCTTGTTGGCTAACTCTTTTTTTTTTTTTACTCAGTATTATTTATTCCCATTGAACATGTAGTTACACTAAAAATGTTTACATTTAACATCTCTTTTTTTTTTTATTTTTCTCTGCTCCCCTCCCTGCCACACCCCTCCCTCCCTCAACCCTCCCCCAAGGTCCCCATGCTCCCAATTTATTCAGGAGATCTTGTCTTTTTATACTTTCTACTTCCCACGTAGATTATATCTATGTAAGTCTCTCTTAGTGTCCGTATTGTTGTCTCAATTCTCTGGGATTGTGGTTTGT